>PISX010004895.1:0-114614 GCA_004024625.1 Mellivora capensis | reverse complement strand
GTACTCGAGGAACTACAGAACACTCATGAAAGAAATTGAAGAAGACATAAAAAGATGGAAGACCATTCCATGTTCTTGGATCGGAAGAATAAACATTGTTAAAATGTCTATACTACCTAGAGCAATCTATACTTTTAATGCCATTCCCATCAAAATTCCACCGGTATTTTTCAAAGAGCTGGAGCAAATAATCCTAAAACTTGTATGGAATCAGAAGAGACTCCGAATCGCTAAGGAAATGTTGAAAAACAAAAATAAAACTGGTGGCATCTCATTACCTGATTTCAAGCTTTACTACAAAGCTGTGATCACCAAGACAGCATGGTACTGGCATCAAAACAGACACATAGACCAATGAAAGTTGCTAAGAGAGTAGATCTTAAAAGTTCTCATCACAAAAATAAAAATGTATAACTAGGTTGATGGATTTTAACTTAATATGGTGAGCATTTTACAATATACACAAATATTGGATCATTATGTTGTATTCCTGAAACTAATGTTGTATGTTAATTATCCCAACCAAAAAAAAGAAGATTATCTGAAGAAAATATTCCATGACATACAGAAGGGCTTAAATATGAGGCATTCCATCCCATGTTCTTTATTTTTTTTAAAGATTTTATTTGAGAGAGAGAGAGAGAGAGTAAGAGAGAGCATGAGAGGGGAGAAGGTCAGAGGGAGAAGCAGACTCCCTGAGAAGCTGGGAGCCAGATGCGGGACTCAATCTCGGGACTCCAGGATCATGATCTGAGCCAAAGGCAGTCGTTCAATGAACTGAGCCACCAGGTTCCATCCCGTGTCCTTTATGGTGAAACTGGAAATATTTTAGTGAAAATTGGAAGCTACCCCACCAGAAGAATGTAGCTATGAATGAGGGAATGGTTATAATGGAACACAATGAAAGATTAGATGGTAGAAATACTGGGAAAAATACCTACATGTATGAAATAGGTAATCAGTTTCATAAATTATGGCCTAGCTATACATTAAAAAATGCTAGTTTAAAAGAAGGACAGAGAAAATTGCTCATAATGATAGAAGGTGAAAAATACACAGCATGTGCAACGTACTACTATTTGTTGCCCCAAATACACCTATATAATCATATATAAATGTGTAGGTGTGTGCACAAAGGTTTAAAATCAAAATTTAATTCTAGGTGATAGAATGATGAGTATTTTTATTTCCTATTTCCATTTCTATATGCATGTTCAGAAGGAAGTATATTATACTGACGTATTATACTAGGAAATTTATAATTAAAGACTTAATGAGAATATTTTTTATAGGTTCTACAAATAAATCCTGCCAATACAATGTAGCATGGTCCAAAAAGTTCAACTGTGTACAGTGAAACACTGTATTAAACACTGTATTAAAATCCTGTCAATGAAATGACAGGATTGAGATTTTGGGGAAGGACAAGGGCCAGCTGCCAAACACTTTATAACCAAAATTATACTGTTGAGGGATGTGTTACCATGGGGCACTCTCTCCATATGGAGAATGTTGATCACATATACTCTGAGAATTACTCTCTCATAATAAACTACTCTAATTCTTTTAGGAAGCAAGTAATTGTTTACCCCAAAGCAAAAAGAATCGCCTATATACATTTTGCCATGGTGAAACATTTTTGAAAACTACTTTAAAAAAAAAAAGATTTATTTATTTGAGATAGAGGGAGAGAGAGATAGAGAGAGAGCATGAGCAGGGAGGAGGGGCAGAGGGAGAGGGAGAAAGAGAGGCAGACTCCCCGCTAAGCAGGGAACCCAACTCGGGGCTCGATCTCAGGACCCTAGGATCATGACCTGAGCCGAAGGCCGCCGCTCAAAAACTGAGCCATCTAGGTGTCCCTTGAAAACTACTTATCAAATTACTCCCACAATATTATCTTTTATTTTTACTACCTTTTTTAAGATTTTATTTATTTATTTGTCAGAGAGAGAGGGAGAGCGAGCAAGCAAGCACAGGCAGACAGAGTGGCAGGCAGAGGCAGAGGGAGAAGCAGGCTCCCCGCCGAGCAAGGAGCCCGATGTGGGACTCGATCCCAGGACGCTGGGATCATGACCCGAGCCGAAGGCAGCCGCTCAACCAGCTGAGCCACCCAGACGTCCCACTACCTTTTTTAAAAAATCCACATGAGACTCACATTTTAACCATTGTAAACACTTTGGTGGCAGTCGGTGCACTTACAATGTCATGAAACCAGCCACTCTTGTCTCGCTGTGAAACATATTCATTGCCCCAAAAGGAAACCCGACCCCAGTAAGCCCGCTGCTGTCCATTCTCCTTTCCCCTCGTCCCCTTGCAACCAGTCATCTGCATCCTCTCTCAATGGGCTTACCAACTCTGGACATTGCAGAGAAACAGAATCATACAATATATGGCCTATTTCATGTGCCTGTCTTCTTTCACAGACCATGACATTTTCCAAGTCTGCACCATGATGGCTACTTCATTCCTTTCAATGGCTGAATAATATTCTGCTGTATGGAGAGACCACCATTGGTCTCTCCACACCTCTGTGACGGGCATGTAGACTGTTTCCACCTTCTGGCTACTGGGAATAGAGATTCTATTAACATTTGTGTACATCTGTTTTTGAGTCTCTGATTTCAATTCCTTTGTGTCTATACCTGGGGCTGGAATTGCTATGTATGGTAATTTTTTATGGTAAGTTTAACTTTTTAAGGAAATACCAAACTATTTTCTGCAGTGGCTGAACCATTTTAATTCCCCACTCAAAATATCTAAGGGTTTTATTTTGTGAATATATTTGCCAACTCTTGTTATTTCCCCCACCTTTTTTTTTTTTTTAAACAGCAGTCCTAATAAACGTGAAGTGTATCTCATTGTGGTTTCAATATACATTTACCTCAAGGTCAGTGAGCATCTCTTCCTGTGTTTATAGGCTATTTGTATATCTTCTTTGAAAGAAAGGCTTATTTCTTTACCCATTTTTTTAAAAATATTTTTTTATTTTATTTATTTGACAGACAGAGATCACAAGTAGGCAGAGAAGCAGGCAGAGAGAGAGGAAGGGAAGCAGGCTCCCCACTGAGCAGAGAGCCCGATGCGGGGCTCCATTCCAGGACCCCGAGATCATGACCTGAGCTGAAGGCGGAGGCTTTAACCCACTGAGCCACCCAGGCACCGCTCTTTACCCATTTTTAATTGTTTGTTGTTGTTGTTATTGTTGTTAAGAGTTGAAAGTTCTTAATAGACTCTAGACCATAGATCTTTATAAAAAATATGATTTATAGGTACTTTTTCTCATTCTATAGGCTGTCTGTTCACTTCTTTGATAACGTCTTTGGATGCATGTGTTACATTTACTTACTAACGTTTACACAGAGAAATACTATTTGCTGTTCTGTTAGTTCCATCTAAAATTCTATTTGGACACATTTTTCTGTTTGACATCATTTAAAAAATGATATTATTATAATTTTGGTGACTGGATAATCTATCATATTCATAATAACTTGAGGATTGTTTGGCAAGTATTTAAGGTGACAGAAACAAATGAAATCCAATAAGCCATTGAAGAAGCAGGCACAGCGAAAGGCAGGGACCACGTGGCTTTGACGATTTCGTGAGTTTGTGGCCTTTGCCTCCAGCACTGCAGTAAACTTGCCTCCCCATTTCCAGTTTCCTTGTCTCCCATTTCAGACTCTTCTAGGATAGCATCTTACCGGCTCAGCATGCATCAGTGTTGACTCCTATAGGGGACACGGATCTGTACAACCCAGATCGCTCCTCTGGGACTAAGGTGCTCCTTCTCCCAGATCCTAGCTGTGTTGGCTGCTTCAAGCTCTCAGTTGAATTCCTCCCTGGTACTTGGCCTGCCTGAAGATTGCCTTTTCATCCAATGACGTGTCTCATTTCCCAGGGCAGCCCACATGTAAAGACAGGTGGTACAGGACAACTCTGAAGGGTTGTTCCAGCTCCAGGGCTCCTGGGTTTGGCTAAAGCCGGGTTAAGACTCCATCACTGTTTCCTTTCCCTCTGCCCAGTGTTACCGACCTCATTTCCCCACAGGTACCGATCACAGGTATTGTTCCTGCACACTAACATCTGACCAAGACCCGTTTCCCAGGAATACAGCCTGTTACAATCATTAATCCAGGGAGCACTGGCCCAGGCATTGGAATAACGTCATGGTATCTAGCACCATGACCTGAGGATTTCAGAGCTGGTCTCAGAAATGGAAGGGGTGGCTATGGTCTGTTACCATGGAATAATGAAATAATTTCCCGTTGTGTTCTTCCAGTAATACTGAAATGAACAGCTTCTACTGTTGTTTTATTTCATTTGACTAAATCCCCAAGAGCTGGATTATTGTGACTGAAACATTTCTGTGCTGCTTTCCAGAAGGAGTCTGTTAATTTAACAAAGCAGTGAGCAAAAATTACTCAATTTTAATATACCTCACACAAAAGCAAAAGGGGGACAGAAAAAGATAGTATCAGGTATGCCAGAAGTTCTATCAGGCCACTTAAGTGAATCCTGTGGTGTTCCCTAATATTTTCCTATTCATCTCTAATAATAATTTGTTTTTAAAAAGCTGTAACATTGAGCCTTTGCTCAATGTGGAGAACTGGAGAAATACAGAATACTAGGAGATTTTAAACTAAAAAAGGCTCACCCTCTTTTAAAGCTAAGAAAGCTTTTGGAATCTGGTGACCTTTGAAAGAACCCATAATTATGAGGAGGGTTTTGTGTAATGGAGATGTTTGGGATTTTGGCTTTTAGTGACAGAAACCCAGCTCAAAGTAGTTTAAGCAAAAATGAAACATGAATTGGCTTAGGTAACTTAAAAAAATCTGGGGGTGTCCTGCTTCAGGGGCATTTGGATCCAGGATAGCTAAGTGATGCCATAAGAGAGCAGCCTTCCATCTCTTGGCTGTTTCACTTTGTACCTGCTTTGTGTTCAGACAGCTTCTTCCTTGTGGAAGGATGGACACCAGCTCTCCAAAGCTCCCTTTGTTAGCAGCTCTATGACGTCAGCAAAAAGGGAATGCCTCTCTCCTGATAAATCCAACAAAATATACCAACAGCTCTGTTGGACCAGGTCTAGATCACATGGCCACTTCCAGAGGCAAAGATAGGTTTGGTCCCAGGAACCCATGGACTGAGCCTGGACAGGAATAGGTCTCCAAAAAAAACCCAAATAAATAAATAAAAAAATGGTGGTTTAAACTGAGAGAGAGATGTTTCACAGGTGGAGATGAAGAATGGGGAGGGAGTTCTAGGTGGAAGCATCAGCCTGAATAAAGGCATGGAGACAAGACAGGAAGGACCAACTTGAGAAGAAGATTGGAAAACAGAGAAAAAAAGGAGAATGGAAATGTGTTGTAGAAAGTCTTGACTGTCAAGATAAGGTTTTGTGCCCAATTTTAAATTTTAAAGTTGGGGGGGCAGCAAAGAGGTGTCCAAAAAACCCCATCACATATTAGAAATATAACACATCATCAGGTGTAATTGAAAACAAGTGAATTTTCTGTGTTTTCTTCAAGAATCTGGTATGTCGTCAAATGCATCATTTCTAAGGTATTTTTTGCAGTTAAACGGTGTAAGCTCTCTTGACCTACCCCAGAAAAATGTTTAAGTATGTTTGTTGAATGCATCTGTCTCCCCCAGCTCATTACAGTTCTTCTTGCCTGTAGCTTTGAGATTTGGCTACACTGAAATATACATATTAGTATGAGCAATCCCAGGTGAAGGGCCAGGAACTCTTGGAGATAAATAAAAAGAAGGCAGCCAAGCAGGAATCTTCAGACCTGATGTGCAATTTACAACCTCACCACTTTAAGGCATTCATTTATTCTTCAGTTCAAGTTGTGCTCTCAATCTTAGCACAGACTTTGGAAAAAGAAATATTTTGTTACAATAATGATTAGAACATCCCTTTGGAGGAAATAACTTGTGGATGAAGATTAACTTCTCTTTCCCTTCCTCTCCTACTTTCTCTGTGTCTTCTCTAGAAACAGAAGTTGAAAAGGGTTCACTGGAGCCCAGAGTCATGGCCACAAAGTTCCCAGTAGATGGTCAGCCTGGGTTGACTATGACTTAGTTTTAATGGCATCTCTTCACTGTAGGGTGAAACCAGAAAGGGCTTTGCAGAGAGGAACATGATACACATGAATTCGTTATCATCATTTCAATAACTGGGTGAGATCCAGGACGTGGGGTTACTAAAAGTCCCCCTTGTCTGATTCTGATGTGAGGCAGTGTCTCTTCATGCTGACCTCAGGCTCCTGAATAAGACAGTCCTGAGTTTCTGTTGCTCAACATGCCCGAGCCTTCATAGCCTCATCTGTAAAATGGAATAATAGTGCTTTGATGAGGATTAAATGAGACCAAAATGAAGAGTAAAGCTAATTCGTAGTGGCACCATGACCGTCTCATCACGGTGTTCCCAGAATTTCCTGATTTTAGTACCAAAATTTCCATATCTTGGGGACATTGTCCATCCCGGGCAAACTGGGACAGTTGGTCATCAAGAATCAGGAACTCAAACAACTTTTAGGAGATCTTAGCTATTTTTATTTCAGGGAAGAAAGGCAAAGATTAAAATTCTCAGCATGGTATAAGGATCACGGGCATTTTGTTAAAAAAAATTAGGATTATAGAATTCAACCTCCTAGGGTTCATTCATAAGCCTTCTAAATTCAAAACCCTGGACCTGGGGTGCTTTTTTTCATCCTTTCATTCAGTTATTTACTCCTTCAATCAATCCCTGACTTCCTGGAACTTAGAGTAGAAGACACAGACATGTAAAAAACAGAAAGCTAACAAATGATTCCCACTGCTATTGTGCTAAGTGTATGGGCAGGTAATTGCTCATTAGTGATTATTCTAGGTATTTTCCTAAATCCATCTACTCTCCAGTGTTTCCTCTTGTGCCCGTATTTTCCTGCAAAGGGAACATCTTAGGATTGCAATTTGGTCATGGGGAGGCAGAAGTTAATTAGCTTGAACTGACACATTTGGTCTGGTCAGTGGTGTCCCTCTTCTTACATTTTGATAGGAAAGAAGACTCAAGGAGTCTAGCGTCATCCTGTCTGTCCCATGGAATAATCCATAGATGGTAGGCTCCTAACTGAAGGGAAAGCCCCCCCTTATCTGTGCAGGTGATCTAGATCTGCATTTGCCTGTTTAAGTTCACTATGCAGGAAAATACCCAAGAATCTTACATTACCCGTACTCTCAGCATTCATAGGGAAAGGAAAGGTGGTCTATCCAGATGTGTTCCTGTTACAGTATTGTGTGGTCTTTTATTTTCATTTTAGTAGAGTCAGGAAATTCAGAATCAGTCACCTAGTCCAAAATAGAATAATCTTTTGGTATTCTATTTACAATAACATATCATAGGGAAAGTGGATACTTCGTCTGAGAGCCAGGGCAGGCACTGGGGGACTGACTCGCCTCAGCAGCACTGTGTTAATAAACTTGAGAAAGCCCTATGCCTAGTTAAAATGCAACTTTCACCCCCCTGGCATGGCAAACTGAACAGAGAAGGAAACCTCTAGCAAAACAGGATTAGATTTCACAAAAAGATATGGAAGGGGATACAAAATCCCTCACCGTGTCTCCTGCAAAAATAAAAGAACAAAAGAGCCAGTGGCTATTTCTTCAAAGAAGAGCCTTCCTTGGACTGTTTTCACTTAAAATCTGCTTCTTTCTTACATTTCGGTTTAGGTGGTTGGTATTTAACAAAATCTTTCCAAAGTTAAGTGTTTTATTTATTATTTTTTTAAATTTAGGATCCTTTTGAGAGGGGAATGCTTTTAGGGGTTTGGATTTGGTAGGAAATTCTATGATCGGGTTCCAAGAAGAAGATACGGTTTATTTTTGATATGGGTCCCAATTGGGCCAAGCAGTTAGGGGACTGTGGAAGAACAGTGTTTCTGTGGCATCAAATACCAGGAAGCTAGTCTCCAGGGTATGTCGACAATGGCAAAAACATTAACATTTTCTTTCTTTTTCTTTCTCCTTTTTCTTCTTCTTCTCCTTTTTCTTCTTCTTCTCCTTTTTCTTCCTCTCCTCCTCCTCCTCCTTCTTCTCCTCCTTCTTCTTCTTCTTCTTCTTCTTCTTCTTCTTCTTCTTCTTCTTCTTCTTCTTCTTCTTCTTCTTCTTCTTCTTCTTTTCTTCTTCTTCTTTCTTCTTCTTCTTCTTCTTCTTCTTCTTCTTCTTCTTCTTCTTCTTCTCCTTCTCCTTCTCCTTCTCCTCCTTCTCCTCCTCCTCCTTCTCCTTCTCCTTCTTCTTCTTCTTTTAAATTGCAGCAAGTCTGTGGCTATTTCTTAAAGGAATTTAGTGCAAAAGTTGTGCCCGTTGCTATTCTGAGATCTTGCCCAAGATTTGAAAACATGCCCACTGCAGATGTGATATGAGACTTTGAATAAAGAAAATAAGCTCACAAAATGTTTTTCTTGGTGGTGGTGTAGAATGGGGGGTGTTGGAGAGGAATTACATCTGTTTTTCTTTTTCTTTCTCTCTCTCTCTCTCTTTTACTAAGAAGGAAGATTCTTTGTTAATCAGATATCGTCATAGGAATGAAAAAGAGAGATCTTGTTGCTACTTTTGCTCAGTGTTACCCCCCTCTTGCCCCCCAAATTCATATGTTGAAGTCCTCCCCCTCAGGAACTCAGAATATGACTGTATTTGGAGGCAGGGCTTTTGAAGAGGTAATTAAGGTAAAATGAAGTCATATGGGTGGGCCCTCATCCAACGTAACTGATGTCCTTATAAGAAGAGGGAATTTGGACTCAGAAATGTACCCCAGGAGGAAAGACCCACCAACACCTCGATCTTAGACTCCTAGCCTCCAGAACTGTAACAAAATAAAGTTCTGTTGTTTAAGCCCCCCAGTCTGTAGTATTTCATTATGGCAGCCCTAGGAAACGAATTCATTAAGTCAAATGACTGTTTCCACCAGAGGATGTTGCCAGTGGGACAGGATAACTCCTTGTTAGATATAGTAGTTTTGCTCTCCTCATCTCTCTGCCATAGATTTTTAATGATCTTTTAAAAGTACATACAGGGGCGCCTGCGTGGCTCAGTGGGTTAAGCCTCTGCCTGCGGCTCGGGTCATGATCCCAGGGTCCTGGGATCAAGCCCCGCATCGGGCTCTCTGCTCAGCAGGGAGCCTGCTTCCCCCTCTCTCTGCCTGCCTCTCTGCCTACTTGTGATCTCTGTCTATCAAATAACTAAATAAAATCTTTTAAAAAAAAGTACATACAGAACTCAGGAAATTTAGGTTTCAGTAGAGTTATTTTGGGGGGGGAGGAGGATGTGAGAATATATTTCAGTCATATTTATTAATTTAAATGCCTTTTAAGATGCTTAGTGAAATTCTGAATCATGCATGCCCTCTGAAATAATTTTTAAATGAAAGAATACTAATATATTTTTAAAGGTTTTGATTCCTTTGCATAGCTTAACGTGGATTTCTTCTTTTTAAGTTAATAGGACATTGTGAGGGTTTTTTTACCCCCTGACCTTTCTAAGTTGCTTCAAATGTCATGCTCAACCTCACAGTTATTAAGACTGATATGATAGAGCCGTAGATGTAATAAAATACAGCTGTTTAAAAAGAATGAGACCACAGCGTGTCAAAAAGAAGTTTTAGTGTTAACTGAAAAAAACAATTTTAAATCATTGTATGTATTTTATTACTGCAATAATGCATGGTTATATAGAGAGCATGTGTATTGTAATTATGCATATTATATCATTACCACTCTTTTTTTTTTTAAGCCAAACCTTATAAAAATTATTATGAGGAAGTATACTGAACAGTGATCACTGTTGGGGCTGGGATTAGGACTGCTCCCCTCCAAGCCCCCAGCTTATTTTCACTTTTGCCTACATTTCTTAAATAAGCATTTATTACTTAATGATTAAAATAATTAGCCACCACCGGTGTAACAATGCTTAAGAGTTCATTATACATTAATAATTAAATGAGCTAACTACCAGGTGTAAATATCTGGCATGGTTTCTGGTTCAGAGCAGGAGCTCAAGCCAAGGTTAATTTTCATTCTCTACACAGTTCAAGCTAGTTTCCAGCCATACAGTGGGATACAGGTGTCCCGGAGGCAGCTCATGATGCTTCATTGTAATACCAATAGAATTTTATCTTTTTAGTGAATTAATGTTTTATATTCCTCAATGGTAGACTTGCATATTAAGAATTCAATCAATTACATATTCTGGGGGAATTGCAAATACCACAGGATGTCTCCTCCTTTCCCCCTGACCCCCACCGAAAAAGGGAGAGTCTCTTCCAGAAAAATGGGTGGAAAAGTAAAGAACATGTTGCAAGTGAGTAAAGCACCCTACCTTGAAGTTTTTTGTTTTTTTTTAAAAGATTTTATTTCTTTATTTGACACACAGAGATTACAGGTAGGCGGACAGGCAGGCAGAGAGAGAGAGTGGGGGAAGCAGGTTCCCTGCTGAGCAGAGAGCCTGATGTGGGGCTCGAGCCCATGACCCTGAGATCATGACCTGAGCCAAAGGCAGAGGCTTTAACCCATTGAGCCACCCAGGCGCCCCCTACATTGAAGTTTTGATAGAAAAACATTCTATTGGCTATACAGTCTTTAATGTAAAATACTGTTTGGGGAACTACGGAGATAAGGAGGAATCATTTCTTCCATCAGGCTGGTCTTGTGTGTTGACGTAAGACAGTGAGGGGGACTAACTAGGTGGTATGAAATTGTTTGGCACATGGGCCAGTTTTGGTGGTGGGACTGCAGCTAGGACCAGAACTCCCAGAACTGTGCTTTTTTATCTTGCTACTCAGCTTCCTGACCCTCCTCTTTCCCTAGGGGGGGAAAAAAATCTCTAAGCCACTTTTAGAACAGCTAAGGAAGTTGTGTAATGAGGCACAGGAAACAGTGTTGACTTTAAGACAGAGATTTTCAATATGCCCGAGCCAACTACAGAACTTAGAAATTCTAGATTTCTTTCTGAAGGTACGGAGAAAGCTAGAACCCAACAAACCAGAAAACAGATGGGGGTATGAAATCTGAGGTCTTATTTGTCCCCATAGATGGAGAAGTACCTTCGGTCATGACAGGAAGGATGCAGGCTTCCCAGCGCTGTTTCTACCTGATACACATCTGGCAGGTTCTGGGTGGAGGAGAGAGAAGCAAGGAGAAAACTGGAGAAAAATGTCTCAAAGAATGACCCAAGACATAGGAGAGTTGCGAATCCTTTGTATTCCTTGATTCTGAGCGGAGCAGTTCCTTCTCACCTGAACAAAGTACTTTGTTTTCTACTTTAATGTGAGTTGACCTGAAACTTTAGCCCTGGGGCCAATTACAAATATTCCCTACCAGAAGTTGGCCTTGGTAACAAATTCCCAACTGGAGTCCCATTTTTAGCGAGGCCTGGCTGCACCTCACGACTGTAGTGGGGCTCGCTGAACAATATGAGCTTTCATAGCCTTGCTATTTAAGATTCTTTTTCTCAGACTAAATAAGCAAAACTGCTCCCAGACATCCATCCTGGGTATCACATGGGTAAGTCACAGAGTGACTTACATATCACGTAACTCAGAATGGAGTAGGTTCCATTCCTTTGGGCTTCCTGACTGGAGTTAGCTGCATCTGCTAATGTTGGAAATGTGTTTTGAAGACGTTGTATCATTTGGCCAGGAAAATGGAGGGCCAGATGGCTTTGAAAAAATATTAAATGGCAGAAGGCTCTCCTGGAATGTTAAACTTCTTCTAGAGATCATGGTTCTATTTCCTAATGATGGCACCCTTTGGGGGGTAAAATTTTGTTATTTTATCCAAACCAGAGACAATAAAGAAGATAAATGAATTCAGGATTTTTTAAAATAAGGATGATGAAAGCTTTCGGAGTAATGACAAATATAATTTTGAATATCTTGGATGACACAGTGGTTAGGATGTTTTATCTTACTGACACATTCTGTTTTATTAGGGAAGGCATAATATTTACTGTTAGCTTTCAGCAATGTGTTTCCTATGCTGAGGGAAAATTTCTGAAGACTAGAATAATATCTGTTGCTCGTAATTTGGAAACTTAAATATATTTCAAGAAGGTTCAGAGGTTGAATGTTGACCCTTACCGTCAGTAGGATTAATACAATAATGTACAGAAAGTCCTTAGAATGAAGCCTGGCACCAGGCTCCATAATTTAATTACTATAATGACTATGATTAGAATAAAAAATTCAGAAAGTCAACTTGTTTCACAGCTTCTCTTGGCTATCTCCCAGGCACCTTAAACTTGACATATTCAAAAATGAGTTATTTATTTCTTCCCTGTTGCAGTCTGGCTCTTCCCATGGACCTTTCCATCTTAGTAAATGACAACCCGTATTTGTTCAAGCCAGGGTTCTGGGGAGTCACACCTGACATGTCCCTCTCCCCCACCACTCTGTATCCATCCATCACTAAGTTCCAGATATTCCACAGTTTCTTTTTCTTTTTTTTTTTTTTTTAAGATTTTATTTATTCATTTGACAGACAGAGATCACAGGTAGGCAGAGAGGCAGGCAGAGAGAGAGGAAGGGAAGCAGGCTCCCTGCTGAGCAGAGAGCCTGGGTGTGGGGCTCCATCCCAGGACCCTGGGATCCTGAGCTGAGCTGAAGGCAGAGACTTTAACCCACTGAGCCACCTAGGCGCCCCATATTCCACAGTTTAAACGTTTTTAAAATTTACCTGCTTATCTCTATCACTTTTGCTAAACCTCTACCCCAGGGTTTACAACCTCTATTCTAGTGACATTTGGAGCCAGAAAATTCTTTGCTGTGGCAAGCTGTCCTGCGCACTATAGGATTGTTAGCAGTATCCCTGTTCTCGACATGCTGCATGCCAGTGGGAACCCCTGCTTGGTCATAATCCAAAATGTCTCCAGACATTGCCAGATGTCCCTTGGGGGCAATGTCTCCTCCATTTGAGAACCACTGACTCAATCCAAATTACTAACATCTCCTGTGGCAGGTCCTACAAAGCCTCCTTATCCCCAGTAAGGGTAAGACCCTCTCTCACTCCTCTGGAACCTCTTTCACAGAGAGGTCCCAGAGGTCTTTACTGCATATGGATCTCACCAGCTCCCATCCCAGCCTAAGCTTCTGACCTGTTTCCTCCACACTTAGAACAAAAAATCCCAACCACGTCCATCTTCATTGAGTCCTTCTTATTCCTCTCTCCAACCTAATCTTGTGTGTCTCCCTCACTATGCTCCAGCCACAGTGGAGTTCCCCCAAACACCAAACATCTGTGGCCCTCGGCACCTTCACACATGCTATCCCTGCCCAGGGAGCTCTGCAGCCGACTTTATACTCATCCGTGAAGGGATCCCCTATTACTTTGTGTAAAAAGACCCTGGTTGTTTCCATCCATGCCTTCATCTACAGGTCTGTTTTATCTCTTACTCAACACCAGCACCATCACAGTGTCTTGGCATACAACAAGGAAACCACTTGTATTCACGGAATGGATGAATGATGAATGAATGAAATACAAAAGCAGTTTTGACTGGGAAGTGCTTTTCCCATTCTTCACACTAGGGGGTGCTAAATAAAATAATTTTTTTTTTTTAATAGTATTTGAAAGGTTTGGATGTTGTTTTCCCATGATGCCATTTCAAGTTAGTAGCTCAACAATTTTTTCTATTCACTTCATAGCATTTATCAAGTTCAAAGAGGTATGTTAATTAAATGAGATATACCTGTGGAGTGCTTATCACAATAGTGCCAGGAATCAAAAGTATGCAACAAGTGAAAATTGTTATTTTAACCAATTAAATTATTTTAAAATTAAACTTTTATCACTTTTCCCACCAGAGTGGTTAGGGGAGGTCATTTGCTAAATTTCCCTCAAAGGACTCACTTTCTATGTCTCAGGGTTTTCATTATTTGCACTGAAACCTGTAACTTCCAGCTCTTAACAAAATGGGATCATGTTTAAAATACAAAATGGTGGGATGCCTGGGTGGCTCAGTAGGTTAAGCCTCTGCCTTCATCTCAGGTCATGATCTCAGGGTCCTGGGATCGAGCCCCGCATAGGGCTCTCTGGTCAGTGGGGAGCCTGCTTCCTCCTCTCTCTCTGCCTGCCTCTCTGCCTACTTGTGATCTCTGTCTGTCAAATAAACAAATAAAATATTTTAAAATAAAATAAAATACAAAATGGCTAAGACCTGAGGAATAAAGTTCTCAATAAGGGTATTCGATTGATGTTATTTGAGTCAATCCTTAGTGTTCTAATTCCTAAATAAAAATGTCATACGATGAAATACTTATTGGAAAATTCAGTCTTGACTCCATTTAAAATTTATCAGGGTGTCAAAAGCCCCATGGCTGAGTGAGGATTCTAAGACATGTATCACCAGATCGGACTGGCTGCAGGTTAAGCGTATCTCCTTGCCAGGACAGAAGCCGAGTCTTTGTAGCGTCAAGTGTTCATATGTCGCTGACTCTTCCCGGCGTATTTTGAGTTGCATGCTATTCGCAGCCTTCTTTTCATCCAGTGTGCCAGAATTCTACCACCTAAGGGCATCAAAACATCTTAGGTAGAGAGAGAGTGTGGATAAAATGAGGAGTGTCTTGGAGATGTCTGTCATATACAGGGTCATGGATTTTTTTTTCACATTGCAAAAAAGGTGTAGTTGCCAAGTAAAGTTGTAACTTCACTGTTTTCCATTCTCCTTTTAGATTTCCATATTGTCCTGATTAATTCGGGTTTCTAGGACATGGATTTTGTGCTGAATAGATCCTCACAATGAAACGGAGTGGTTATTCTTAAGTCTCAGGAAACACATGTTAAGTAGCTTCTTCCCAGGCCTTCTCCCGAGGAGTCACTGAAATCTGAAGAAAATTATTCCAAAGGAAAATTCACTGAGGACAGAAAAGGAGCCCAGTAATAAAAATATTTGTTTGCAGACAGTTCTATTTTAGAGCCAAAGAAAATAACTCAGGGACTGGTTTGGGATTTATTCTTTCTTCACGTCAGCCTAGTTAGCTCCATTGGTTACACGTGTGGTGCTGGTGAGGCCAAGATATTACCCAAGTCTGGAGCCGCATCTGGGCCTGTCAGCTGTGTGAAAGCAAGCAACCATCTTAGGAGTACAAGCTCCTTCTCACAGAATGACCTGGCCTACGGACTCTGGAGGAATAATTTCAAGTTTGTCTGTAGAAGGAGAAACAAAATTCAAAGAGTTTTGCCCTACCACGATCCAGAGTTCTGTTCTTTTTCAATCTGGTATGTATCTAAAATTGGCCTTCCGGATAGCATCATGGGTGAAGGTACAGGTTAGGTGGGAAAGAGAAAGAATCACGGCGCTCATCGATGCCATGGTTGTCGTCCTCTCCATTTTGGTTGTCTTCTGCTTCGTCATCAATATCGTCGTCGTCGTCGTCACCATCATTGATACAAATGTCATCATGGCTGTCATGCTCTTCAGATAAGCCAGGCCCTGGGCGAAGTACTTTATTTATCTACATTACTTCGTCTTCGCAACCATTTCTGGAGGTAGTCTTGGTTACCTCCATTTTATAGTTAACATTTCTATGGATCTAAGAGATGACGCAAACCATTCAGGATTACCCAGTTAGTCTACTTCAGAGCCCAGATTCAAATCCAGGCCTCTAATTCCCAAGTTCATGATTTTAGCATCTATACACATATGCTAATCTCCAAGCAATAGGGCCACCCACTTCGGATCTGTGGTCCCCTTATGTCCCAACACTGGGTTATCTTTTCCCAACAAAAATGTTGTGGGAAAGTTTAAAACTCTTGAAGAAAAATCTAACAGCAACCCAATTTTTTGTGACCTAGATTCTCCCCATTAGCTTACAATTGATACCTTTTTAAAAATTCCATTATGAAACATATTTCTGTCCAACTCCCCTAAACAGTACATCCCACTCAGTATAAGCCCAGATAAAATGGAAGCTGCCTCTTAGACACCGGACACTGAGCAATGCTGCAGGGATAAATTCTGCCTTTCTACCAAAAAGAATGTGAAGAGATGTGCTTAATATTAACAGTAGCTAACATGGTGCATTTCTCCTTTCACGTTAGAGGAAGTCAATCAATTCTTTTAAATATTTTATACATACACATCTGTGTATGTGTATATATACATAAACCTTTTAAGAGTTTACCTATTATTTTTTATATTATATGTGGAATCCTAAGGACAAGAATGATGTTTTAGCTTTGTAGCTACTGCAGTCCTTTGTACGTAGTAACTTCACCAGAAGATATTAGCGTATTACCATAGGAATTACCATAGGAATATACTGTAGTTTCTAATTTGTAAATTCCACAATGTCTGCCCTGATTTTTGCCAAATCCATAGCACATATCATAGTACCAGGAAAAGAGTAGGGACTCAATATTTACTTGATTGACACTGAATTAGGACTAAAGCTTACTTTGTAACAATTCATCATGTCCTACACCGTGTTGGACATCTAGCATGTACTCAGATATATTCTAGAAATTTCACAGTGGCTATTGGTGGAAAAAGTGCAGGGCTGACTACTTGCCGCTGGGTTCCCTCATAATGGATTTGCACGGATTCATCCACCCAGTTCCGCTCTGTAACTTGAAATGTGGCTCCCCATGGAATGGGGCCAGTCACAGCAATAACATCTTAGAGCCTGAATAAAAGGAACTGACCCCTCCATGGATCAAAACTGTGACCTTCACCTCTTTAGTTATTGCTATAGTAATTGAAAAAAGCAGTCCCACGATAACAGAAGGATACGTTTTGGAGCAAGTGAATGCCATCTGGTCAGAAACACTATATTAAAATTCTGGATGCATCCCAAGCTTGCTTCCTAGCACCCCATTAAATTAAGTTGTGTTTCCTAAAATGAGGTCTGAGCTGCCAGGTGGCATGTAGGGCCACTTTGTAAGGGAAGGTGTTTTTTATTGTTAAGAAGCTAGACTGGAAAATTCATGGGCTGAGCTAAGAAAAAAAAAAAATCCACCCTTTTATATGAGTGCTGAAGGAAGACATTTCAGTATAGAATGACTTTGAATAGCAAAGTAGATAATAAAAGGAGATGGGAAAAGAGAGCTGTTAGATTTAGGAATATCATTTCGCAGCCTGGGATGGTAGAAAGACTCAGAACTTGCCGTTAGAAGACCTGACGTGAGTACCAGCTTTGCTACTCGCTGTGTTGACCTTGAGCAAGGGATAACTTTTCTGAGGCTCAGTTTCCCCATCTCTTAATTAGGGATGAATCTCTTAGCCTAGCACAGTGGCGTCACCTGACTAAGTCTCATGTTCATGAAGAGTTTTAAATGTAGATGCTTGACATAATCACTAGACAAGGTTTTAATGTCCCTTAGATACACAGACAAGATGGGAAGATGTTAATTATATTGCTTTAAATGATGTTCCATTACCAGATCACACTACTTGGGATGAGCTATATATTCATTTTTTGGGGTAAGTTCTACAGTTGTCTTGCTGTAGCACAAGTATATAGCATTGATTTTTCCTTCTATTTTAAAAACGTTAATCTATTTAATGTAAATATTTAAGAATCTAGTACAATTTTTTTGGATGGGGGAGGGGAGTCTTTCACTGATTTAGAATCAGATTGTCAGGAAGGCTGAGCTGGGGCACTCTGTTTGAAGCTGCTCAGTCCCAAAACGTGTGCTGATCTCTACATTTAAAAATGGTTAAGAGGGTAGATGTTATGTGTAGTTATCACAATTAAAAATTTTTAAATTTTTAAAAGAGGGGTAACTCTTATTTCTCATTTTTAAAAAGATTTTACTTATTTATTTGACAGAGAGAGAGATCACAAGTAGGCAGAGAGGCAGGCAGAGTGATAGGAAAGGAAGCAGGCTCCCTGCTGAGCAGAGAGCCCGATGTGGGGCTTGATCCCAGGACCCTGAGATCATGACCTGAACTGAAAGCAGAAGCTTAACCCACCCAGCCACCCAGGTGCCCCTCTTATTTCTCATTTTAATCAATTAATTGTCCAATGTAACCCAGCTAATGGAAATAACTTAAAACCATGGTGCTTATTTGGAATTTCAGATAAAAAAAAAAAAAGGAACACTGAGATTTCCTTTCCTTCCTCTCTCCCTCCTTACTCTCTATAAATACGTATTGAGCTTTTACTTATTTGCTGATACTCTTTGAAAAATTGGGAAATAGGAAGATAACAAAGTTCCAGCACTCATGGATCTTACATTCTAGTTAGGGTTGGGGACAATAAACAAGAAAACAAATAATGTCAGGTAGAGATAAATGCTATGAAGAAAAAATAGGAAAGACCATAGGGTAAAGGGGTGGGCAGGTGCTACTTAGGGACCAAAGGAAGACTTCCTGCAGAAGGACCGTTTGAGTAGAGACTTGGAAGAGAGGAGAGAGAGAGCTCACAAAGGTCTAAAGGAAGCACTATTTCTAGGTGGAGAAGTGCAAGTACAAGGGTCCTGAGGCAGGAATGTGTTTGGCATGTCCAGGAGACATGTAGGCTGCCCTTGTGGCAGAGGATGAGTGACAAAGGGAAAGAGTGGCAAGAGATATGGTCGGACATAAGAGCCACAGACCAGAATTGGGGTCTTGTGGGCCATTTTACAATGAAGTAATTGAGGCTTAGGGAAAATAAGTGACTGAATCCAAAGACACTGCTCCTTCATTCTGGAAGTTGCCTAAGATGGTTAAGAGCCTGTCTGGTTATTTGTATTTTGGGGGGATTTTTTTCCCCACTGGGAATTTCTCTTGATTATGCAGAATCATCTTACAGACCTGACTCAGTCGTTTTTTGGCTCTTCCTGATGACACCTGAAGTTCAAGGTGTTAGTTACGCTGCATGTTAATGGTATTTTATTATCTCTCTCCCTAAACTGTGAGGATATGTGTGCTTTGAAGGAAGTGAAAAAGAGGTGGTGTGCTGAGAATGAAAGACGTTCTCGTGTAATTCAAGGAACATATGTAATGATAGTCATTTCAGAATCGTTTTTAAGCTAAATCCAGCACTGCCCGATAAAGGTTGTAATGTACATAATGAGGCAAACTGAAATTCTGTATCTGTGCGTATGTAGAAGCTATGCATATGAGATGAATGAAACTATCATCGTTCCCATCAAGTGTTTCTTAATTTTGCAAAGTGGATCCCTACCCAGCCGCCTTCTGCTTCTCAGGTATGCAGTATGCGTCTTTGTGCTAGTTACTCATTCTTTTTGTTTTTGAACCAATCATTCTTAGATTATTATTTAACACTGATTTCTACTTACGGGCATCAAGAGTTTTTGTGTTTTGTGTGTGTGTTTTTTAAAAATTTATTTAAATTTGATTAACCAGCACGTAATATATCATTAGTTTCAGATGTAGAGTTCAATAATTCATTCAAAAATTGCGTATTTTTTTCTTTTAGAGTTTTAAACATGCTTTCTTTTCTTAACCACACAAATCAAATCTCAGTCTTAAATAGGGCAGAGCTAGAAGGTATTTGCTCTAGCTGGGAATATTTCAGTGCCTCTGTCGTTACTTAGAGATGCTTCCCCATCTGTGGATGGGGGTAATTCTACTTGGCCTCCCTCCTCAGATTGTTGTTTGATGAACTGAAAGACAGAGTTTTAGAAGCAAAAGGGTCTATACAAATGCCAGGCATGGTTATTCCTGATCTACATTCAGTAGAAGTCCCCACTTTCAAAAAAGTCTTTGTTGCTGCCTGAAGGGCTGGGACTGTGGGCTTCAAACAGTGTAGCAGAAGAGCCTCTCTTTGCCATGCCGCTGCCAGACCAGTCTTTTGAAAACAAACCTTGATCCTGCCACTTCCATTTTGGAATTTCTTCATTGGCTCTCTTGCACCTAGAGGACAAGACCCAAGCTCTCCCTAATATGGCCCAAAGGGTTCTTGGCTATCTCTCACCCCTCCCGACCATGCACACCCTAGCCATGCCTAATGAATAAAGGCAGGAGCCCTTGCCCAACTCAGTTCTTTGTTGGGACAGCTCTTGGACCTTTGGTCAGTACTCTGAAAAGGACTACCCCAACATATAGGCTCTCTTTCCTAGATGCATATTCTGCCTCCAGTGTAAATCACCCCCCTACTGACCTCGCCAACTCCAAAGTATCTATGCTAGTGGAGAGAGTAACTAGTGTTGAGCAAATGCCTGCTTTGGCAAGTGAGTCTGGAATATACAGACTTTCCTAGACTTACAATGGGATTATATCCTGATAAACCCATCCTAAGTTAAAAACATCTGCAGTCAAAAATGCACCCAAATAGACCTAACCTACCCAACATCATAGTGTAGCCCAGCCTGCCTTAAACATGTCTGGAACACCTACATGAATCGATGGTTGGGCAAAGTCATCTAACACAAAGCCTAGTATGTTGAATATCTCATGTAATTCAGTAACTACTATACTGAAAGTGAAAAATAGCACGGTTGTGCTATGGTGGTATGTGTATAGTTGTTGCTCCTTGGGATCATATGGCTGATGGGGAGCTGAGGCTCATTGCCACTGCCATGGTTAAATAATCAGCCATATATAATTTTTACATATTTAAGGGTTCCCAAATCCTTTTCTTTCTAGCTGGTCCTTCCATAGCTTGTGACTCCCATAATGTTTATGTTCATTCTGCCTCTACTGGGTGGTTTAAAGTCACCAATGACAGGACATGGGGAAAACCCTTTGCGAAGGGACAATCCCTATCCACCGGGAGGGGTGGGGTTCTAGTTGCTGCATTGTCACTGGGTGTACTTTGCCCTTCTGCCTGTCACAGTGTGTCCTAAGTGGGACAGAACAAGGAAGTGACTTGTTATCAATCTAAAGCCTTCTCAGCACTTCCCACCATCTTTACAACTTTCCTGGGACAGGAAGAAAACCTTGCATGAAGTCTGCTCTCCACAAATCCTATCTCCTCACTCCATGCCCTGCCAGTCAGGGCACACCAAACATGTGGGCTTCAACAGATATAAAACTTGAGACTCCTGTGTCTCACAGGGTGGGGTTCAAATCTCCTGATGGCTCATTACCAATGGGTGATCATGAGCGTGTGAGTTAACCTCATTGAGCTTCAGTCATCTGATCTGCAAAATGGGGATAGTTAAGAGTGCCCGTCCTCCTTGTTCCAAATGAGGTAATACAGGGAAAGTTGATGAGAGTCAAATAAAAGGGCAGGTATTTAACCGCAGGTAATGCCCATAGCATGAATAAGCAGTAAACATTATCTGCCATCATATTATCATTATTTATTGCTATCATTAACACAAGGTTGTAGAAAATCTGAGGTATAGCTAGCTTTAAAACCACCTCTTTGTACCCTACTAAAAAATGATTTAAGACGGAAGTGGATGAAAACATGGATGATCTGGAGAAGTTCATTTCCAGATCAATTTATTATTTTTAATAAAGCCTTCATATACATTGATACCGTAACCAAATCTTATAACAGATTTCTGTCAGGAAGCTTTGCGCAGCTGAATGGGACCCATCAGAGTGTCATGACACCAAGCTCATACTGGTGTACAGGTCGGAGACATTGTAACATCCTACAGTCATCCTACCAAGGATCTACCGAGGGTACCAAGCACCTGCTTCATGATTGACAACCCACATTCCTAGGTAGGAAAAAAACACTGGCTTCCAATAATAATAGTTTACAAGTAATTACGATACTAATGGGAGCAACGGTGTTCTACCGGGGGCCTGCATTCCAGATTTTTTGCTGCATTTGCATAAGCTGTCTCATTTAATCCTACGGAAGTCTATGGAGGTAGGTCCTTGCACTGTCATACCGTTAGGAAAAATGAGGCAGGGAACAATGAAGTGAACTGTCTGTGGTCATACTTCAAGGACATAGCAAAGCTAATATTTGAACCCAAGTAGTCTAATTCTAGAACCTATGCTCAACTAATAGCCTATGTTTCGTTTCCTATTCTTTTTTCCCATTGTCTCTTTTCTTTCTTTTATAGGTTGAAGACCCTCAAAAGATGCTTTAATGACAGGTACTGTTGTTGTGCTTTTTCTCCTTTCACATTTCTCAAAGTCCTGGGAGGGAGGCAGAAAGCCCACCCTGGAAATAACAGAAAAGGAAACAGAGGCTCTGAAAGGCTGCATAACCTAAGCTGTGTAGCCACAGGGAGATCTCTGGCCCCACACCCAAGCACATCCCATTTTTCAACCAATTTATCCCCAAGCATCCAATTATTACAAGGCCTTGAATTAGATGTGTAGGTTGTGCAAAGATATATAAAGCACGGACTTTCTGCCCCCAGACTTGAGAGTGCATGGCCACAACCCGTACTAACCATGTTGACCCAACAAATACTAGGAAGAAAATACAGTCATCCAAAAGACAAAATGGTAGCATTTTCACTTAGAGTCGAGGCTTAGAAGCCATGGTGCCTGTTTCAGTTTCCCCAAGTGCTACACAGATCCCCTGATGGTTTTCTGGTAGGAAATGTCCCCGACACTGACATCCTATTGCATGACAAGAAGACAACAGTGGTCAAAAGGGGCTTTCCCAAATGTGACTGAGTTGCTGCTGAGATGTTTTCAGCTTCTAAAATAGTCACTTCTATCCAAAGTCCTGCAGGGTAATTATAGCTTTGCTATTATTCCTGGCCTGGCTGTGATCCAGAACTTGGCTCTCATTACCAGGGCTGTCTTGCGTTGGGCATGATGGATCCTTCCATTATGGATATGAGGACCAGCTGAGCATCCTGAGCTTGTTCCACACCCCAGTTCTCTCCTAAACAATCCCCGAATGTCTTGACTTTGGCAGGTCTTGAGGGAGGAGAATTAAGGAGTCAACCTTTCAAAGAGAATAGACAGAGCAAATGGAACGTGTTTCCTAGTCCATGAGGCGGGAAGTGTGCTTTTTATTTTTTCTCCAGGTTTGGGTGTGTATTTATAGGCTGTTAGGAGGAGTGGAGGGTGTTAGGTAGACCAGCATCTCTCTTTAAGGCAGAAAGGAAAAAAATCCTTCCCTACCCCGTTTCATTTTAAGGCTACAATTGAAGTCATGCTCACCTTCCACTATGAGGCATGGTGATGTTTTTCTAATTGTCTGGAGTCAGGTCTGCTGCACTTCCTTGACTACACTTCTCCTTCCTGTCAGGGACAGGTTCCTGGGGTCAGGCACGCAGCAGGCTCCAGCCCAGTGAGCCAACTCAGTATTCAGGAGCCACGATGTCCTCCAGATATGGAGGCAGGGGGCTCAGGCTTCTGAACTGGGATGTGACTCTAAGCCAGAATCAGTGCCCACATACTGTGGTTGAATTGAGGCATGCTCTGCCTCCCTCTTGTAGTTTTTCACAGACCTTCAGTAGTAGCCTGGATTATTAGAGGATTTTGGCCAATCACTGGAGCTCTGTGCATGGGCTTGGCCAATCACCAGGGCCCACGAAGAGAGGAGGTGGGGCTCACTGAGGTGCCCTTCACCTCACTAAGAGCACTACTGGGAGCTTTAACCTAGGTGACTTCAAAATAGTCCTCAAGACCACCTCCCACGATATAAATGATCCTGTCATTCTCATTTTACAGATAAGGAAACTTAAGGTTCAGGGAGATAAAGAAATGTTTAAGGTTACACTGTGTCTTGTGGTTTGTATTCCAAATGGAAACAGAATCTGTGGCAAAGATTTGAGGGAAAATAATGCCTTGGGGATGTTCAGGAGATACCAGTAAAGTCATGGGAGAAAGACAAAAAGGCCAGCTGCTAATAACAAGTGTGCTCTTATGCCAGGGGGAGATAAGAGTGTTACCCTGCAGGGAAATTCTGGGAAAACAATGTAGAATGTACACCTCAGAGTTTTCTCTTCCAGAAGGCAAGGGAACAAGAGCATATTCTCACACCAGTTTCTGTCCACCGCTCGTTAAGGGGGGTGGGTGCAGATGGAGTGTTAACTTCCCTGCTCGGCCAGAGTTCTTGCCAGGACTTTGCAGAAAGCCCCCAGATGGATCCAGATACTGGTAGTTAGAAGCCCCACCCCCAGCATTCCATCAAGACCCCCCAAATATGACCTAGGAACAAACAATCTGCCACCTACATTCAGTGGCATAGCCACAGCTACCACTCTGATTTCTTGCTGCACCACAAACCAGCCCAAAACTTAGTAGTGGCTTAACCCCCATTATTTTGGTTCACAAGTCTATGGCTGTGCGATTTGGGCAGGACTGTTCTTCTGCTGGTTTCCCCTGCAGTCGTTCACCTGGTTGTACTCCTTGGGTAGCTTAACTGGGAGCTACTTGTTCTAAGGAGACCTCAGTCGGGACAGTACTGTTCTGTTCTACATAGTCTTCATCCTGTAGCAGATCCTTAGCAGCCAAAGGTTCAGCAAATATTTTCTGCGAAGAGTCAGATAGTATTTTTGGCTTCAAAGGGCTTCCAGTTGCTAATGTAACTGCTCAACTTTACAGTTGTAGTGTAAACCAGTCAGAGACCATACATAAACACATGGACATGGCTGTGTTTCAATAAAACTTTATTTACAAAAACAGGTGGTGGAGTGGGATTGGCCCATGGGCAATACCCTGCCAGTCCTTGTTCTCACCCAAATTTCATCGCATGGGACCACACCTTTCCAAAGGGTTAAGGCAGAAACTACAAGGCCTCTTGAGATCTAGGCTCAGAAATCATACCGTGTCTTTTTTGCGGCATTCTGCTACTCAGACCAAGTCACCAGGTGAGACCCTACACCAAGGGTGGGGCTATAGACTTGACCTCCTGAATGAAAGCTCTGCAACATCATATTGCAAAAGGATATGCATTCAAGGATGGGAGGAATGTTGTGGTCCATCTTTGCCAAGAGTTTGCCTTCCACCCCAAATCTGTTTGATTTCAGAGCCCTCTACATTTAACTGCCACACTGTACTCCCTGTCTATCTCTCCTCATATAACTGGTTCAGGGATGACATCAGGAAAGTAGGCAGTTGTGGGCAGCCTTACATCAGTTCAGTCCAAAATTGGAACAAGGTCTTTGCTTCTCCAGGTAATGAGATTTCCATGTGTTAGAGCTCAACTTTAGAAATGGAGGTTTAGAGAACCAGAGAGTTCTCTAGTCCACTCAGTTACCCTTTGTATAAAGGAATCCCTTATATAAACTGCCCAGCAAATGACTGAGCTTCTACTTGATGGACCCTTGAAGATCACTACTCCAGTTCTTCTCTCTCAAGCCATTCATATGTCTTCCCTCCTTCCATTCATTGAATCACTCACTTGAGTGTTCGGCGCTTCCTGTGTACCAGTTCCTGAGGTAAATGATGTGTAAATAAACCCAGTAGCTTCTGTCATGGAGCTTATAGTCTATTCCTGTTCTGCCTGACACCTGCTTTCAATTTTCTTCTCAGTCACATAGTTCTTTATGGTCTTTGTTCTAAGGTCTAGAGTAGGTGCTCTTAACTTGCCAAAAATACTTAGAAATATTTGCCCTTCTTTACTGAAGTGAATTCCATTTATTTTCTGAAATGGACTTCACAGACACATAGATATCTACGCTACTGCAAAAGAGCCTACCTAATGCATGAACTATAATTAATAGAACTTACAGGGAAAGTAACATAATGAAGTCATGCATCTTTCAATGGGTAAATATTCTAGAATTCAACTAGATTAGATACTGAAGTACTGAATGTTATCCAATACACAGAATCAGGTTGATACGTGTGGTTGGCAAACATTTCTAGAAAGGGTGAGATAGTAAATATTTTAGACTTTGTGGGCCATTTTCAACTTGGCTGTTGTATTACAAAAGCAGCGACAGACAACTCATAAACAAATGAGTGTTATTGTGTTCTAACAAAACCTTATTTACAGAAATAGGCAGTGGCCTGGATTTGACCATCTAACCGTACTTTGCTGGCTCTAGGCACAACACAACAGCTGTGAATGGACACTGATAGGGAGGTGTTGTGTGGGCAATTCAAACATCATTAGCATGACTGCCAGTGACTTTCCAAAATGGTGGCGAGTACCTTTTGGCAAAGTTCTGAAGAAAACAATCCTCCCATAGTCTATCAAGAAGTTAGTTACTTTCCTGGAAAACTCAGCATATAATACTACCTGGCAAAATAAAATTTTTTTGACATCGTTATGTAGTTCTAGATAATTCTATGCAGGTATCTCCTCGACATGAATGTCCCGTGGGATATTTTAAAGGCCTAGGGGATGCAGAATTATTTTGTATTGTGAGAACTGAGTTGGGCCCCGAGTGAGGTTTTTGCTTTTCAGCTGTCCCTGCCCATGAAATGGCTCTTGGGCTCCTCGGGCTTGGTGACCACCAGAATTACCCACCCCACCTGCAATTTCTCAAATGTCCTACATTACGCAGGGCCAGTCACTGTTGAGAACCACAGTTCTAGACCTACTCGTCATATTAGTCTCTTCAGGCTGTCAGAATACCACAGACCAGGTGACTTAAACAACAACAACTTACTTTCTCCCAGTTCTGGAGGCTAGGTCATGATCAGGTGTCAGCAGATCTGGTTTCTCCAGAGGCCTCTCTCCTTGGCTTGCAGATGGCTACCTTTGCTCTGTGCCATCACATGGCTTTTTTTTTTTTTTTTCTTCAGTGTTGGTCTGCTCCTGGTGTCTCTTTCTCTTCTTATAGGGACATTAGTCTTATTGGCTTGGGGTCCCACTCTTAGGACCTCATTTAACCTCAATCACTTCTTAACCACTTAACCTCAATCACTTCCTATCTCCAAATACAGTAACACTGGGGGTGATGATTTCAACCTAGGAATTTTGAAGAGACACAATATAGTTCCATAACACAACTTCACCTCCACCACCTAATTTAATCTCCTCCTTCTACTCTTTTTTTCTGGGCTCATGGGAAGTTCACTCCTTAATACAACCTTCCTGGCCCATGGTAATGACAATAATGATGCACGTTGTTTCATGTGCCACCTCATGTTTGGCAGAGTCCTTTTATGTAAATGCCCAACCATTTTTTGAAACAGTCTCTTTCCTTTTTTAGCCAACTTTTTAAAAAAGTGTAAAGCACTTGAAATTCATAGAAAATTCAAAGAATTATTTAGCAAATATCTGTGGATCCACCACCCAAATTTAACAGATGTTCAGAGTTTGGGCTATATTTGATACAGGTGAATTTTATGGACTAAAACACCAAAGGTTCAGTTGAAGTGCCTTCTAGTTTCATCCCCTCCTCTGTCCCTGAAGTTGGTGTGTTTCCTTCATATTCATGTTTTTATACGTTCAGTAGATGCTCACAGATCCATAAAATACGTAGAATTATTCTGTACTTTCAAACTATGCTGAAGGGATATTGTACTGGATACATGTCATCCAGCAATTTTTCTTTTTCACCTTACACTTCGGTTTCAGGAATTGTCTGTGTTGATATGTGTAGATCTAGTTGGCTCTTTTTCCATTGCGATGTGGTGTTTCACTGCGTGAATATGCCGCAAGTTATTTATCCTTTTCCCATTTGATGGACATGTTTGTAATTTTTCACATTGCAGACTTATGTGTAGGTCACCTTGTGCACATGTGTGGGAGTTTCTTGAGACAGCTGTCAAAGGAAACCCAACTGATAGTGAGTTAAGGCCACAGGAGACTGCTCTTTCTAACCGAAGAGCGAGCCTGGACATAGGCCTTCCAGACTGCCATGGCCGTTGAGCGATGCCAAGGGATCCAGGGTTGTTCCATTTCTCTGCTCTGCCATCCTTAGAGGATGCACTTTTAGCCTCAGATTTGCTCTTTCACAGCCACAGAATAGTTGTAGCAACTCCAGGCATTGTGTAAAGCTCTAGTCAGAGTGAGACAAAGGAGCGAAGGTTGAATAAAGCAGACTCATCAGTTTGACTCCTGGAAGAAGATTTGCTAGAAGCCCCCTCAGTGGTTTTCACGTTTAGCCCATTACCAGAACAGGACCATGTGCTTCATCTTCAGCCAATTAGACGAGGATTTCTGGATGGGGGAGGGGTGGGCTGTGGAAAAGGGTTGGGTCAGCTGACCAGTTGTATCTGGAATATTGCCCAGGAACTCACAACCCTAGAAATGCACATCTTCAACACTCCTAGATGTTGCCAGAGTGATCTCCAAAGTGGTTGAACCAATTTACAGTTTTGCTAACAAAGTATGAAAGTTCCCGCTTCCTCATGTCAAAATCAAAGAATTGTTATGAAGCTGCTGTGTGCATAATGCTGGATCAGGTCATTTACCAAAAAAACAAAACAAAACAAAACAAAACAAAAACAACAAAACCCCCAAGTTAGAGCTTTAAGCAGTGTGCCTAGAGCTTAATGTACACTGTCCAATAGGCCTGTTGGACTCCTGCCCTGCCCCCTACTGGTGGGTGATTCCCTGAGCCTCAATTCCCTCATCTATAAAATGGGGACAAAAGTATCATCTACCTCACAAAGAGGTTTTAATGATTAAAAGAGAAAACAGCAATGAATGACTAACATAGCAACAACTACAGAGGCAGGCCACTATCAATATTTTAGAGAATAGATGCCATAGATAGGCTGAACATATTTTTGAACCCCGGATGAGGAATCGATACAGCACTTGCGAGTTCTACTCATGGAAAAACAGGTTTGCATATTTGAACTGGGAACGTTCTGAAAAATGTGGAGTGATTTCTAATGTCTTTATGAACTACACTTATACTAAAACACGGACCTCACATCATCTGACTCTGGAAATTCGTACAAAGTGGAGCATGTTTCAACACATGGGCCTCAACAGAAAAGGTAGATTGAGATCAAATCACCACAAACTAACTCATAATATCTTACTCCGCGTCTTGTGGATAGATTTCTTGAGTTTCCTTTTTTTTTTTTTAAGTCTTCAAGTCCTCAGAGAACAAAAGCAAGAATATGAACCTCAAACTTCCTTTATGAGATTTGTTGGTAAGAAGATATAAGTACATGGGGAAGTGGGAAAGCAATGGAAATTTTTACAGGGAAAAGTTTAGGAGGCTGAGATGATTAAATCTAAAAAAAAAGAGAAATATAAGGGGAAAATGTCATAATTATCATTAAGCTCCTGAGCATTACCTTTTCAGGGAACCAAATGAAGTGGAATGAGTTTAAATGATGAGAGGGTCCCTTTAGGAGGAATACTGCAGTAATAAGTACTGTGAAGCCTTCTCCAGGTTTCCAAATTATTGAGTAGCAGAAAATGGAGTGGCTCATACTTTTCTGCAACAGTTTATATCCCTCCCAGGTCATAAAAAGCCTGATCTTTAAGCATTTTATTACATAATTCTGAAGCTTTAAAGAAGTGGCATGCTTTGTAGTTCTCAAAGGTACTGTACATTCAACATATGTTTACTAGGTGTCTAATTATGTATCAGGCAGGATCTAGCATCTGAAAACCTGCTGGATCCTGCCTGCCCTCATGGAGCTTATAGGCCACTGTACTTAGAAAACTATGGCACAGGCTACAGAAATCCTAGAGAAGGGTGCCTGGGTGGCTCAGTTTGATAGGTGTCTGCCTTTGGTTTGGGTCATGATCCCAGGGTCCCTAGAGTCCTGGAATTGAGACCCGAGTTGGGCTCCCTGCTCAATGGAGGGCCTGGTTCTCCCTCTACCCCTCCTCCTGTTCATGCACTCACTCTATCTCTCTCTCATGCTAAAAAAAGAAAAGAAAAGAAATCCCAGAGGGGCCAGTTAGTTCGGATGGAGTGGGCTGGCAAGGGGGTCCAGGAAGACTTCTGGAGGAGGTGAGGTGTGAGCCGATGTCTGTTAGTGGAGTAGGGATGAGTAGGCTGAAATGAGAGAAGCCAGTAGGAGCTGGTGATTAGAGGTGTTGAGGGGCTAGGGATAGGACAGCAGGCTTTCTTATGGGGAGAGTGTGTCCGGGGGATGGGCTGAATTGGAGAAAGGCAGGGTTTGAACCACTTTTCGTTGTCTGTTGTGTGTAATGCATTTACTTTTATAGTGCTTCTCTATTATTTTTTCTTATTGTCTTAACAACCATGACATTATCATTTTATCTTAAAAATTGTTGAGAGGCCCCACTTGAGAATGAGCTCTGGTGGAAAAACCTTCCCTCCCTTTTCTCCTTAGCTACACATTGGCTTAAAAAAAAAAAAACACAAACAGTGGTGTAGGGAGAGGGAGGGAGAGTGGACATTGGGACCCTGGAGGCCATATTCACCCACCTCTTCTGTTTCAGGAGTTCATGTAGGACAGCACTGGATTTGGGGCTGTGTCATTCCTTGCCGTGCAGTGTCATGGTTAAGAGACTGTGCTCTGTGCACTGGGTGTTATATCCAACTAATGAATCATTGAATATTACATCAAAAACTAATGATACCCTATATGTTGGTTAATTGAATTTAAATTTAAAAAAAAGAGAGAGAGATAGAGACTGTGCTCTGGAGCTAAAGTGCCTGCTTCCAGTGGAGAATGACTGGCAATGTGACCTTGGGCAAATCAGTGTACATCTCTGGACCTCAGCATACCCATCTGTAAAATGGGAATATAGTAGTCATTTCTTAGAGAACTACTGGGAGCATTAAGTGAGTTAAGGTATATAAGGGTGCTCAGAACAGTGTCCACTGCATAGATAATCTGAACTAAATGGCTAGCAGTGATCATCATAGAGCCCAAGGTAAGGATTGGTAACCACAGTGGTTCTCATTGAGTTTTTAACGGTCACTGTGCTTCTTGCTCTGCTTTCATTATCTCACTTAATATTCACAACCACCTCATAGGGTAATCAACCCCTTTTGCAGACAAAGGATCTGAGGGTTGGGGAAGGTAATTAACCTGTCTGGAACAGTGGCAGTATGGTGATTCCACCAAACCCAATCTTGGACCACTTTGATGAGGACAATTAGAACCTGGCATCTTACCCTTTCACTGAGAGTAGTGCCTTGTTTTCTTTACAGCTCATCTGATAGACTCTTTAGAATCGTGTGGTCAGTCTAAAAGTATGACTGGCTCTTACAAAAACCTCCAGCCATTATATTAATAAACATGGCTTAGATAAGTGCCAGAGAATTGGCCACCATAGCCAAAGAACAGCCAAAGGAAAATTATCAACATAATTTGTGTTCTATCAACAAATGTGTCTGGGGCACATGATGGACTTGACTCGCTACCAGGGACATAGATGGTGACGGAATTCAGCAAGAAAGTTTATTCTCAGCCCTCAGCTACTCACACTGGGGGCTGGGAGTCCTATTTCGGAAAAGCATAACTGACAGATTCAACACATTTGTGAAATAACACAGTCTAAGAGCCAAGAGCACAGGCTTGTCATTCCCGTGTACCAGGCTGCAAAGCCTGCTCTCCTCACTTCTAGGTTGGTGGACATAGCTAAAAATTGTAGTTCCCGGTTTTATTTACCTGGGGGGGCTATGACTACTTAGATCTCCAACTCCTTGCAGGCTTTTGCTAACGTTAATGGAGATAAAAAGTACAACACAAGTAGCATACTCCCCTGCATGTGGTTAGCCTCCATTTTAGCAGCAGAGAATTAGTGTTTTGTTTTTGCAAAGAGTATGTTACCTCCCAAAAGGTTTTTGGAGAATGTGACCTGATGCAAAAGAAAGGGGTAAGAAAGAAGAAGACATTCCAAGAGGACCAAGACATTGTTCAGGGGGCTAATGGGGGAAGCAGTGGGCTGAGCCTGAGATGTGACTTTTGGGAGCATTCCCTCTACACTCTGGTATTTGAATCCCTTTCCAAGATATAAAGGAGCCTGCAAATTTGGGAGGGGAATGCGAGTAATGGGAGGTGAAAGAAGATGGCTTCTAGGACAGGGAGAAGGTAGTCCTGTCTTTCCTTTCAGTCATAGATTAACAATGACTTAATTCTAGAAATATTGTCAGCAAGTAAAATAAATAGACTAATCACTGTGGGCAAATTGTGTGTTGATACATCTAGGCATTGTTTCCAGGCTGACCCTTAAATATATGTTTAATCAATCTAGATGGATGAGTCATCCTGTTCTTAATTAATCTTTTTGGACATTTATAGGGAAAGGGCAGTCTTTACAAAGACCTTATAAATGTGTTTAAGTTTAGTATGGATTTTATTTATGTGCATAGCATGAGCGGCCATTACTTCTACGTGATGGCTTATTTTGAATGTTCTCAGACCTTCAAGATGTTTTATTTCCACCCTTGGGGAGGGAATCAGGGGTGAGTTGAAAGGAAACACATGATGGCCATTTTCCATGGCATGAGCTGCTTAGCCTTTCTGGAGTGTACATGTTTGTTTGGACTTTTCAGCATTGCAAGCAGATGACGGGAGACAGAGATAGGCACATTCATTCTTCTGGTGGCCTTTGCTGGGAAATGGTGTCACATTCAGAGATTTGTCTTAGTTGAGGACACCAGGCTCAGTGTCCTCTGCCATGGAAGTAATCACTATCACAAAAGCATTTTTCACTGGAGCCTAAAGGCTGGCTCATACACTGACACCAACGCAGACCCAATTGCACTTGTCATTATGGACTTTTGTTGTTGTCCGCCATTGCTGTGATCTACCATCTGCTGGGACACTAGGCGTTTGGTTCTGGTGCTATTTGCTATAGGAATGTGGCTTAAATAGGAGCCAATTATCCTAGGATGCTAGTCTGTGTGTGTGTGTGTGTGTGTGTGTGTGTGTGTGTGTGTGTTGTCGAGAATGGTATCACTCAGTCCCCCCATTTCTCTTGCCTATCAGAATTTTGTGCTCCGGGATCAATTATGTTTACTACTTTAATGATCCAACCTTTAGCTTCTAGTGTTCATTCATATTAAGCACCAATGTTGTAGTAGGCACTGCGCTAGGTGCTGAGAATACGGTGGTACATGCTACAGGTTAAATTCTGGAAGCTTATATTTTGCAGGTTTGGAATAAGTGAGAATTCCAGATACTGGTTAAGTGTCATTAAAAACAGGAAACAAGGTGCTGGGGTAAAAATGGCATATTTGAGGGACAGAAATAAGTCCAGGGTGGCTGAAGGAGAGTAGATGAGGCAAGAAATGTGTGGAAACTCAGCCATCAATCTGGGCAGGGGCCAGATTATGGTAGGTCTCAAAGATGCCACAAGGACTTTGGATTTTACTGGAATTGCCATGGAAAGCCATTGGATGGTTTTAAGCTGGAGAGTGGTACAATCAATCTGATTTAGTTTTTTTTTTTTTAAATAAATTTATCTATTTGTCAGAGAGAGAGCGAGCGAGCACAGGCAGATAGAGTGGCAGGCAGAGGCAGAGGGAGAAGCAGTCTCCCCACCAAGCAAGGAGCCCGATGTGGGACTCGATCCCAGGACACTGGGATCATGACCTGAGCCGAAGGCAGCTGCTTAACTGACTGAACCACCCAGGTGTCCCAAACTGATTTAGGTTTTAAAGAGATCTCTTTGGCAGTTGTGTAGAGCCTTTTTACTCGAAGCTTTGTCTGTAGGTAGACCAGTAGCATGGACATCACCTGGGGACATAACAGAAAGCAAAACCTTGGGCCCTACCCAGGCCTTCTGAAGCAGCATCTGCACTACTAATGAGATCCCCAGGTTGAAAGTGTCCATGTAGAGAATGAATGGAGTAGAGCAAACAAGAGTCCTTTTACAAGCCTCCCCTGCCCCCAACCTCAAATTTTTCTCAGGTAGAGGAGGTGAGTTGTTCTAGACAGATTTTGAAGGGCCAACACAAGGTCGCTTCCAAAGGCCGCTTCTGGTTGAACCATTTATCATAAAGTTTTATTTGTTCAGCGGTTTCTGTAGTCCTTATGGCATTCTGTCTAGCCGTTATCATGTAGTTAACCTGTGTGTGTGTGTGTGTGTGTGTGTGTGTGTGTGTGTGTGTGTGGTGTTTCACCTATCTGTTGGTCCTCTAACTCCTTACCGACCTCCCCCTGGCCCCCCGCAAAATGACTGCCATTTCCATTAGGATTCCTAGTGGCTGTTACATAAAATACCCATCCCTTAAGAGAAAGATAGCTGGACCCTGTGACAAGGTTTGTATAAGGCTGGCGTTCATATTCCATGAAGATCACAGGGACCCAGGCTTTCTGAATCTAAATGATCCACTGTGTATGGGCCTCTGTTTCAAGGTTGCCTCGTGCTCCAGTGTAGATGCAAACACATTAAAATTCCAGCCATTGTGAAAGAAGGAAGGAAAAAGATGGAGGTAAGGAAGCACAGCCGCAGACTTTTCTTGCTAGAGCTTGCTAGAGCCTCCACGTGATCCTTCCATTTACAGAGCCCTGGCCAGAATTTAGACCAATTGCCCCGACTCTGATACACTGGGCAGCCAGATACCTGGCTAAAAAACAGAGGTCTCTTGCTACAGAGAAAGGGGGGAGTGTTAGGGGAATAACTAGCAGCTCCTAACACAGCATGTTTTAGGGAATGTGATTTGACATATCTAAATATACAATGGTACCTCCCCACCCAATTTAATCTAGGCTGAATATTTTGTGCCATCATGTCATAATGGTATCTTGTAATTCTTTCCACTTTCCTTTCCAAAGAAAGAGAGGTGTCTGATCTAGCAAGAATGCATTTCTGCATTCAAAGTTGAATTATGAAGATAAATCTCACCCACTTGAAAAAAGATAGAAGAGAATCCTCTAGATAGAAAAAAAAATGCAAACAGTTCTATTAGCATGTGTATCTTTCCCTGAACTGGGTTTTCATGCAGCAAAGGAATTGGAGGTTATCCATCGCTTACCCTGGAGTATTCCCGAGTATTATACCCTGAGTATTCCTGAGTCAGCAGCTCTGGATGCCATTGTTGCTACCAAAGCACTGGAGAAGGGTGCAAGCACTAGCACTTCAGCCGACTCTGTTCCTTAATTGCAACATTTAAGTCTAGAAAAGGCATGTTGAAAATGTGTCACTGGTCAGGAGGTCAGGCTATGGGATCAAGTAGGCCAGAGCTACAAAATGGTGTCTTTGTCCAAGCAGGTTACTTTTGGGCCAATAATTGCCGATCTCTGTATATATGCTAGTTAAGTGGGGAGAACGTACTATCAATTGAGGGTTCATTTGGAAATTAAATGAAACACTGTATATAAAGCTCTTAGTCCAGAGCCTGGTCCATTTTAAACAGTCAAAAATTCAGCCCTGATTGCAAGCTAAAAAAAAAAAAAAAAATCCCCCCCCCCCGCCCGGGACCTTTAAGGATATCCTTAAATCAATGAAATGATATTATTTGTTTATTCAGTGATTGGTTGATCCACCAATGCAACAAATATTGACTCCTACAGTGTGCCAGGTCCTAGTAGCTACTATTTGTGGGAGGGGGCAGGAAATGTACTAAGTTGAATTAAACAGTTTCTGTCCTTAAAGGAACTCATTGCTTAGTATAAGAAAAAAGAACTAAATGAGTAATTATTTTCCAGCGAGAAAAACACAAAGAATAAGGTGTTACTAACATAAGAAGAGTTACAAGAAGGAACATCAGGGGCACCTGGGTGGCTTAGTTCTTTAAGCATCTGCCTTTGGCTCAGGTTGTGATCCCACAGTCCTGGGATTGAGCCCCGTGTCAGGCTCTCTGCTAAGTTGGGAGTCTGCTTCTCCCTCTACATCTGCCTCACCCCTCCTGACTCTTGCTTGCTCTCTCTCAAATAAATAAATAAGCAAAATCTTTTTAAAAAAGAAAAAAAAAAGACCATCAAATTTATGACATTTCCTTGATGCATGAAAACGTCATAGAGCATCCCATAAGATCAGCTTTCTTACAGGGGCAGAGAGACAAAGAGAAAACCTATATAAAATGTATATAGTGATTCTAAGACCTATCTTAGCTTCAGAAACATGAATATGTCAAGATAAATGAAAGATTTTTTTTTATAAAAGATTTTATTTATTTATTAGAGAGAGAGAGAGAGAGAGAGTGAGCGAGCGAGCACAGGCAGACAGAGTGGCAGGCAGAGGCAGAGGGAGAAGCAGGCTCCCTGCCGAGCAAGGAGCCCGATGCGGGACTTGATCTCAGGACGCTGGGACCATGACCTGAGCCGAAGGCAGCCGCTTAGCCCACTGAGCCACCCAGGCGCCCCTAAGTGAAAGATTTTTAACAATTGAGGAAGTTTGTCATTGGGAGTAGTAGATTACTTCGGTCTTCTTAGATGACACACCAGTGGGCTGGTGAGCTAACTGCGGGCCTGGGCACTAGTGTCTCCAGAGAAAACTCCAGGTGGGAAAGTGTTAACCATCAAACAGGGGACCCCTTTTACCCTGGCAGGATCTGGAAGTGAGGGATGACTAGCATCACAGTTGGAGAGCCCAGTTCTGTTCTGGGCTTCTCACACGTGCTAGCTAAGCTGTCTCCTACTTTCCTTACCTGGAAGATGGGATCCTTATAACCGTGGCAGGAGCCCTAGCATTCTGCTAAGACGAGGGCATGCTGTGAGGTCTTCACGCCTTTTCTAGTAGGCTGTAACTGAGAACGAGGCATTTGATGTTTCTCCCTGCAAAACAGGTTATGATACCACAGGCACCCTTCCACTTACAGCTCCCCAGTACTCCTCAGATAAAGATCACAACTATTCCCCTATTCCCATTGCCTAAAAGACCTGTATCCTCTATCTGACCCTCCTCTAGGTCCCTTCAATCCAGGACAGCAGTTCCATGATCATTTCAATGTCTATGAACCTGAATGTCTTGGACCAGATTTCTTCTTTTATTTATTTTTTAAAGTTTTTATTTATCTATTAGACAGAGAGAGATTACAAGTAAGCAGAGCGGCAGGCAGAGGGGAGGGAGAAGCAGGCTCCCTGCTGAGCAGAGAGCCTGACACGGGGCTCGATTCCAGGACCCTGAGATCATGACCTGAGCCAAAGGCAGAGGCTTAACCCACTGAGCCACCACACAGGTGCCCCTCTTCTTTTATTTTTTAAAGATTTTATTATTTATTTATTTATTTATTTGAGTATGAGTGGGGGCAGGGGCAGAGGGAGAAGGAGAGGGAGAGACTCTCAAACAGACTCCCTTCTGAAAAAGAAAGAAGAGGTGAGGTGGGGCTCAATCTCACGACCCCCACGACCATGCCCTGAGCCAAAATCAAGAGTGCAACAATTAACTGACTGAGCCACCCGGGCAACCACCATGTTTCTTCTTGATCGCTCTATTCTAGTCACTCTGGCTTTTTTCTCCAGTCCTGAACACTCATCATGTTTCCATTTGTGATGGGATCCCTGCACATACCTAGATGGATCATTCCTTCTGCTCCTTGTTCAGATTAGGCAGAACTCACCTCAAGAGCTTCCTATCCTCCCGAAGCCTCACCAGTCCTTCTCTTTTGGGGGACTGGAGGAAATTACTTTGCACTTAACATGTCAGGGTGTTTTATTTTTATGATTTTCACTCCAAGGCCTATAGATAGTCATTTCCTGCCTACCTTATTTTTCTTCTTGATTCTTTTCCTTGGAAATTCTTGAGTATTTCTCTGCTCAAGTTCTCTGGTCTCTGCTACAAGTTATTCCTTCCTTCTAGGCTGTCCTGTTCAGAAACCTTTGTTCTCTTCCAGAACTGAGCAGGTGAGGACAGGAAAGATAATAGTGATGTCAATGGCAAATGACATTCATGGCCCTGTGTGTCAGCCTTGTCTGCAGGTGGCTGTCCCTCGTGGAGGCAAATGGCTCCCCACCCCAGACACGGATAACAAGGAGCTTCTGCATCCCCTTGCTTAGACTTTCTTGATCCTTGTGGCCAGAGCAATGCCTATTCTAACTGGCCAGGCTGGGATGCCTAGTCAATCACTATGGTAAGGGGGAGAAGATTACCCTGCATTTCCTTCAAATGAGGCCCTAACCCTGGAGCTAGAAGTGAGGCAACTCTGAGTCTATGGCTGCTACTCAAAGGGAAATGGGTGGGACTGAGGTAAAGGACGTGAAAACCACGTCCATAGCAGCCATGCTTCTTTTTCGGTATCCTGTCAATCAAACCTTTTGGGCAGGTTTGCTCATGATGCTGCACAGATTGAACAGGCTGCTTATCTCGGACCTTGAGAGGAAGCAGATCTGCAACCTTTATAGTAGGATCTTGTATTCTTGGCTACAGCGTTTGCAGGGACTTAACGCCTATCCGCTACTAATTCCTAGTGCTAATCTCTCATAGGGTAGGCATACCATCGGGTGAGTAAACACACGATTAAGTTTGTTGACCTGCATTTAGCAGCCAGATCTAGAAGGTCTTTCTCAATAGGGTGATGGGTTGGATTTGCTAGCTTGTTTTAAGATCCGATCACTTCCAGGATGCAGATGTATAAAACCCTGCTTACTTAGAGCTATGCTCAAGCTTCCTTCCAAGGATGGCTCAATCTCATCCCACCAAGTACACGGTTACCAAAGTGAGGGTGTGTGTGTGTGGGTGTGTGTGTGTGTGTGTGTGTGTGTTTGCTTTTGTTTTTAAAGTTAAGGCTATTGGTGAAAAAGATCCACATATGGAGAGAAGATGAGTGTTCTCTAACTGACATCATGGTTACCTGCACTTGTTAAAACACAAATTCCCCATAATTTCTGATTTATTAGGCTAGGCACAAGGCCTAGGGATTTGCATTTCTGAAATGTTCCTAGGTGCTGTGGCTGTAGGTGCCAGGCTTTGAGAACCACCTGTTATGATCCTGTCTGACCATTTGAGAATGGAGAATAGGGTTTCGCCAAAGCTTATCATGTTCTCTTTAGAAAGTCTGGCTCTACATTTGTAAACACCATTATCAGCTCAATCCAGGAGAGTGAGTCCATGATTATTTTTATGTCTAGGCACCCAAGTGTTTTCTCAGTCGTGCCTAAACATGCCCACTCCATCCTGGAATAGTTGGAAACTCTTCTCTGCCTTTCTTTTCCTGTCCAGTCAACCACAGCTGGATTGAGGAGCTCATAGTGGGAACTGATCAAGCACACCGAAGATCCTAATAATCATCCTGGCAGCAGCTTTTGAACCTCATACCACCCCTGTGGGCAGTTATTAATATTGCTCTTATCCTTTGGTGAGGGAACAGAGCCCAGGAAGAGGCTGAATAGTGTATCTTCTTTGCCACATATAAATTGGGTCCAGCCCAGTGTGACCCAAAGCCCAAGCTCTCGACAGCCCCGTTGTACTATTAGGTGAACATGTAAGAGGAAAGTGAACTGGGGTGACTCCACCATGATCTGAAAAGCTCTCTTCCTCTCTCTCAGACTCCAGCCCTATGTATCAAGTTTCCCCCTTAATCTAAAGAAAACAGTGAAAGGGCTGTGCATCCAGAACACCTATTAATCAGAGAGAAGCCAAAAATCCCTACCACAGCACATTACTACTTCTGTCAGTGTCACTAGAGAGAAGTTAACCCATCCATTATTTTGATGGGTGCTAGAGGGAGGCTGAGGGTGAGATCAGCCCCAAACAGATCCAGAAATTATTGGCAAATACAGCTGTGAAGGATGTGCTTTGTATGTTTTTCAACCTTTCCTTGAGGATAGATAGCATATGACTGTAAGCAGTTATCTGTTTGAATATGCAACCCCAAAATAAAAAGTCTTACAGAGGGAAAAATCAAGATAGTCAGAAACAAAGAAGAGAAGGATGAGTGTTGTATTTCTCTCCTATCCAGAGCCATACTGGGTCCTATTTCTAGTCCATTTGATGATGCTACTCAAAGCTTCTGAGTCCAGGTTGTTCCTAGGCAGTGAAGAAATGACCCTAGGTTTGTCTGTCCGTGCACCAATGTTTATCCATGTCTATGCATCGATAAAAGACAAATTTTTGTTTTGTTTTGTTTTTGCTTCCAGAAAACTGTAGACCTTAGCACGAGAGTGAGCTAACACTGAACCTTGGCTGGAAGAGTGTTTATAAATGGATGGGCTGGGATGGCAAGAGCTTGGTGGTGTTTCTCTACATTTGCTATTATAGAAGGTTGTGTGTTTAGATTTGCACTGTAACCTGTCAGGAGGTTTCGTGTGGGTTTGGACTTGACTCTCATGTCTTTTTTATTTATTATTCTAGAATCACCGGCCCCCATATGTCTTCCCATTCAACATGAGTTTCCAGTAAATGGCAAAGGCCCCTTAAATCTGTCTTCACTTTTAGCAGAGACTGATCCAAAGCCTTCAAAATAATCATGGGTGGGCATTCATTGAAGGGTTCACTGTCATGTTTATTTACTCAGTTCAAGGGTAGGAGGTGGCCCAGCAACTCCAGGAAGGAATGCAGATGCTAAGATGATCAGTGGTTACAAGCTAGCGCAAGCTAAATGGTTGGTCTTGGAGGAAGCTGGCTGGAACCATGACGCCACCTAAGTCAGAGTGGAGCGCTAGCTTACTGCATTAGCATTATTGTCGCCATGATTATTTCCTCAATGATCCTTTAATAGGTCCAGTGTACCTTCAGGTCTGTAACTGAGACATAGATCACTTATCTTCTGTTCAGCAGTCATTAGAAATGTCCAAGGCAGACTTCAGCCCTTCCAGCTCCAGATCTAATCTTCGGCTCCTCCAATGGTAGGTCTACTTGTATGTGCCTTTATATGCTTAGAATTTGCCTTTAAACTTTGACTCATAGACTATAAAGCCACAGTTGGTGTTCTGATGTATTCAGGGTACACATCACATTCATGTTCATGGATTTCAGAAAAATTTTTTCAGAGGTTTCAGAAAAGTATTTTTCAGAGTCACTTGGACATAGGAGGTTCCCTGTGCTGAGATGTGAAGATACACATTCTCAACAGAATTCCTCAGAATGCCACTGCCGAGGAGTTGGATTTTTCTCTCTTGCCTTTTGCCCTTGGATTTGGTTTTTCTCAGACAAACTCTGCCTGGAATAATTGTGACTCTTAGAGAAAGATAGAAGTAGAATACGTGACCCATAACCTGTCTTCAACACATTCTAGTCCCCTTCTCACATGTGCAGTTCAGTGACATATTCATGTTTCTGATCTCAGAAGGCTTAGACTCCTTCCAAATTCATGCACTGAGCTTACATTAAGAAGGGGAGCTCAAGTGAAATAAGTCAATCAAAGAAACACAATTATATGACTTCACTCATATGTGGAATTTAAGAAACAAAACAAAGGGTCATAGGGGAAGGAAGGGAAAAACAAGATGAAATCAGAGAGGGATACAAATCATAAGAGACTCTTAATCATAGGAAACAAACTGAGGGTTGCTGGCGGGGAAGGATGGGGGGGGATTGAGTAACTGGGTGATGGATATTAAGGAGGGCACATGATGTAGTGAGCACTGCGTGTTCTATGCAACTGATGAATCACTCAACTCTACCTCTGAGACTAATAATACACTATGTGTCAATTAATTGAATCTAAATTTAACAATTAATTTAAAAAGAAGGAAAGCTAATATACATCCTGTTCCTTCTTTCTCTTATTTGCCAGTTTGAAATCTGACATCTAGAGTTCAATAGGTTGAGAGCTTCTTGAAGTCAAGTGCCGTTCCAAACCCAGGTCTATGTCCTCATCACCTAACAAAGTGCTTGGCTCTTAGGTGTGTGTTAAATGATTGTCAAATTAAGTTGTTTTATTTCTGCATAGCTCTAAGTATGTTAGTAAACACAGGATGATGGAATGAGATAAAATGCAATTCAAAGAACGAGCATAAGGAGGGACATCATTTTAAAGATGAGGAAACTGGTATGGGGGGGTGACGTGACTTTTCAAGGTCACAGAGTCAGAAATATGGGGACTGACTTCAGATCACACCATCCCAATATGAGGCTCTGCCCACCACAAACTTCACTTATAGCTGCGAATATTGTTAAAGATAATGAATGTATTACCTTAAAAGTCATGTTACCCAAGATCCATATGTTGGAACTCTAACCGCAGTACCTTAGAATATGACAATATATGGAGATGGGGGTCTTTACGAGACACCCAAGTTAAAACGAGATCACTAAGTTAATCAGAGAAACACAATCATCACTTGATTTCAGTCATACCCTATGACTTGAGTCCTTAAAAATGGAGGAAATACGGATACAGAGACATGCATAGAGAGAAAATAATGTGAATGGATGTAGGAAGAATATGGCCACCCATGAGTCAAGGAAAGAAACCCGGAACAAATCCTTCCTTCCCAGCCCTCAGAAGGAATGATACCTTCATCTTGGACTTCTACTCTTTACAAGCTAAAAGAGGTATTTGGTATTTGTTTCCTGTGGCTGCCATTAAAAAATGCCACACACTGTGTTCATATCACTTCTGCTGTTCTGCTGTTCATAACATTTCACCAGGTGACATGCAAAGTGAGAAAATAAGAAGGAGTTGACCCATGGCAGCATTCAGAAAGATGGGGACTTGGGTAGGCCAAACATGGTCTGAGAATGATTTCTAAGGTCTCATCCAGTGCTGTCCCGCAGAACGTTCTATGATGAAAGAGATATTCACGTGTTGTGATGAGCACTGGGTGTTACAGACAATGAATGAATCACTGAACACTGTATCAAAAACTAATGATGTACTATGTGGTGGCTAACTGAACATAATAAAAATGGGATGACTTAAAAATAAGGAAGAAAGTGGAGATGCAACGTAGGGGGCTTGGGGGTAGGAAAAGAATAAATGAAACAAGATGGGATTGGGAGGGAGACAAATCATAAGAGACTCTTAATCTCATAAAACAAACAGGATTGCTGGAGGGTTGGGGGGTAGAGAGAGGGTGGTGGGGTTTTGGACATTGGGAAGGGTATGTGCTATGGTGAGTGCTGTGAATTGTGTAAACCTGGCGATTCACAGACCTGTACCCCTGGGGCTAATAATACATTATATGCTAATAAATAAATAAATAAATAAATAAATAAATAAAGGAAGAAATATTCTGGATGCGTATGGCCCAGTATGAAAGCCCACAGCCACACAGGAATATTGAGCACTTGCCATGTGACTACTGTGACTGTAGAACTGAATTTTTATTTATTTTTATTTTTCAATTTTTATTATTTTTAAATTTTTATTTAATTTTAATTACTTTATAGTTACCCGTACCCAGGGACTCTTGTATAGGACAGTGCAGAAAACATACACTGACCTGAAGCTCTTCATTCCGTCAGTTGTTCTGAAACCTTTCCTGCTCTCCTACTCCTTAGGTTCTAAACGTAATTTATCCAATAGCTGAGTTATTTCCATGTAAATGAGTCTTCAGAGATTAGTTTTTGATGTCGAGGCACACATACTGCCAGCCAAACAATTTTTGGAGGTGGAATCATGAAGCCAAACAATATGTTTTAAAACAAGCTAGGAAAGGTTATCAGTCTAAGAAGCGTACCAGCGAGTGAAGAACGATTAGTGGGATCCCGTTATTTTAATCCCATGTCTGGGTATTCTAAGCAAACTCATCTCCTGCTATTTGAAGAAAGTTGCCAACATTTGCCCTTCTGTCCTTTGAGGAGATGTGCCATGTATGCTTTCATGTCACCCTGTTTAGACAGTTGTTTTCATGCCCTTTTCTGATGTTATCCCCGAACACGCAATTAACAGATTTCTGCCCAGACGCCAGCTGCAGCGAGAACTGTCACTTTACGTTGCTTTGGCCCTGACTTACGTACCCTGCTTGGCAATCAGATTTATAATCACTTTAAGTTGTTCCATCCGAACAATAAACTCTATGGAATTTTAGTGCGACCATTATTTTCTTTTTAGGTTTACCTCTTCTGTTCTTAGCCTCTGCCAAGCCTGCCATGCCACTCTTAATAGGCTATGAAAGTTTTATGGGGTTTTGACCATTTCGCCTCTCTCAGGGTATTCTGATGCCAAAGATACCAGAGATATATTCCCACTTCCTTTGGCCAACGGCTTGTCTTTGCCGGGTGCTTTGTAGAAGGGTGTACAACACTGGGAACGAGCCTTGAGATTTTCTGGCATGATAAAATGGACTATACGTTGGGGCTGTTGTTTCGGATTCCAGCCATCGGCCTCTCAGCTTTGGCAACTGAATCAGAACATGTCCTTTGGGCATCATACCATAATAAGTTCAGCACAGGACCCCTTCCTCCTTAGGGTTAAACAAACAATAGTAGACCTTAATGAAGGTTTTTGAAAGAACTGTTGACTCCCCAATGCCATTAAAAAAAAATGCTTATGTAACATGCAACTTTATAAAATATTAAATCCAGGAATGTGCCTTGCAGATAATAATGTATATATCCTTTGACCTAGCAATTCCATTTTCAGGTATCGGAAAAATATTTACATATGTGCCCAAATGAGGCGCATTAAAGAAAGACAATGCCAGCATTTGAGATTTGCAAGAGTTAAGAGCATCTACATGTTCACTTTTAAGAGGATTGATTAAATGAACCCCGGGACATCCCTATAATGGAATAAGATTTGAAAAGCTGAACAAATTTATTTCTAAGTGCTGATAGTGAAAGATATTTAAGATAAATTAAGGGGGTAGGGAAAGCAAGGTGTAAAACTGTGGATTTAGTTTGCTTCTCTTTGTGTTCTCAAAGGCCTTATTTACACTAAGAAAAACCCATACACCCACACATGTGCTTGCGTACGCAAAAAAACATTTTTGGAAGAGAACCCAAGAGTCTATAAAACAGTGGTTATTTGGAGGACATAGACTTGTTTTACTTTGTATTCCATTCCAAAATCTATGATTTTTTGAAATCAGGAACATGTTTTAATTTTCCTAGTAAAAAATTACTTAATAAAAAGACAGTAAGAGTCATCTATATGATGATGATTCTACTCAGAAAATGCTTTACTCTTTTGATGTATATTCTGCTAGACTTTACTTTTGCTCATATATGGCCTTTGTTAGCTAATGTCACATACAGCCATTTTGTGATTCCTTTCTTTCGCAAATAAAAATCTCTTGTGTTAATAAATACACTTTTTTGTTTCAACAAACATTAGATGCACCCGTTTGAAGTGCATATTATTTCCACAAATATGACTGGATAAGTACAATGTCATTTTTAATGGCTGCATAGAACTGCTCCTTACTAAACAGTGATTTCTGTCTTCCTGCTCATAGCAGCCAGTTCAAGGATAGGTCCATGAACCAAGTCAGCCCAAACTGAGCCGTTCCTGGAATTTCTGGTGGAAATACCATAATTAATTGCCAATTTCACACAGATGGATGTTTAGGATGTTTCAGATGTTGAACCGTTATAAATAATGCGGAGATAAATGACCATTTTTGGAGCCAAGTCACTGCACAGATCCCGAATGATAGGATTTTCTTAGTAGAAGTACCCAGACAGAGAAATCCTGGGTGGAAAGATATAAATGATGTACTGCTACATTTCTCTCTACAGGGAGGCAGACAATCCCCTCACTCTTCACCTCTCTCTCTTTGCTCACCTCTACCTATTGTCTTTGTGACCTGGCCAAGTACAACCAGATAAGTATCTGAGCACGGCTTACGTGCTGACCAAGCAGTTGGAAGAGGTAGAATGCATGTGAAGAAACCATGACTTCACAGAAGGAAGATTTGTTCTACACCTCCCACCTCCCGGGCTCATGCAGCTGTCTCCCCTGGGTGGAGGTCGCTTCCGCCATTTGCACGATTGAGCCTTTCTTCTCCCTGAGGTGGCTGTTGCTCAGCTGTTACTTCCTCAGTCAGATGCCTGTCTCATCGGGTTATGTCCGTATCCCTGGGGCTTCTTCCTGGTTTTATTTTTTCCCAAACACTTACTCCCTCTGACTTCCCAGATAGATTTCTGTGATGTTTATTGTCTTCCCGTGCTAATAGAGAAGATTTGTAGGAGCCTGGGTTCATGTTTTGTTAACTGTTCCATGTGTACCGAGCACAGGGTAGGCCTCCAACAATTTGTGGAATGAACGAATCATACTTTATAGTATATGAAGCACTTTTACTCTAAGCAGAGCCTTACAGGCTCACTCTTCAAGGAAATCATCCTGTCCCTGTGTCAGTGGAGAAGCAGGTGATGGCAGTTGGGCCAGGGAACCCATGGATTGAAGGGGTGAGAATGGGGAGACTTGAATTCTAATGTGGGGTCAGCTTCAGTAAGCGTGTGAGAGAGCCAGACCAGATGGACCGAGGTATTTCCCAGCTCCTCTATTCACTCACCCTAGAGGGAGAAGGCCACCATTGACCCACGGACGCTGTCCATCAGCGGAGGCCAACCCTACTGCACTGAAATATATGGACTCTGAACTGGCTTTAAACATCCGCACCCCTCCCCCAACCTGATGCAAGAAAGTGGGTCATCCCCGAAATGTTTGCTTATCAGAACAGGTGTCAGGAGGAAGTACCAGCTGAACTGACAGCAGAAAATCCCTTTCCTGGAATGGGGAATCCCAGTCCTCTGTAGATTGTAACACTCTGTCCAAGGTGCTTTGTCTGAATGAGTAAACGCGCCTTTCCCGAGTCAGGATTCTTTTAGTCACAAGAGCTGGAAACCTGACTTTGATTTACGTAAAAATGGGAGCTTATTGGCTCAGGATCCTGAAAACTTCAGGCAGATGTTACACTCAAACAAAGTCATTACAACTCTCTCCCAGCTCCATATTCCTTTCTGTTGGCAAAGGGAATGCCCATGGCTCCTGACTTCTGTATTCGCCTCTTGGATCCCCTAACGTCTTCCCGGGATTTCCGTCAGAAGTAGTGATTCTACTTGGCCTGACCTGAGTCAGAGGCCCATCCCTCAGAAGTCAACACCATGGCCAAGGAGATAGAACACACAGCCTGGCAAAGCCTGAGTCTTGCCTCCATCCTGAGATCCTAGTGCTCAGGCTTATCTCCTCCAGATTGTATGGACTGAGAGAGAAAGAGGAGATCCTCCACCTGAGAACAAAGGTGCTCACACTAGAAGGAAGGGGTGTGGACAAGGCAGGAAGAAATAACAAAGGTTTATTGTCTTTTTGCCAAGCCCTCTTTTCTGTCCCTCTACCTCTCCCAACAGCTGCAGGATATGGATTTTGTTCTTGTGGTGATTGTTGTGGTTGTTGAAGATTTAGAACATTTAAAAATCCATTTGGTTGTAAACTACTGGGGGAGGGAAGGGAATTCCTTCCCTCCCCATACAGTCCCTGGAGATACCCAGGGCTGTCCAAACATCACAGCTAGTTGTCACAGCTTTAGAGAAACAGCCAGAAATTCTTGCCTAGGAGCTGCCCCAGCTTGCTGGAAATGTAGCAGGATGCGATGGACAGAAATGTGTCGCAGCAGGCGATTCGAGGGGTCACACTGCTGATGGCCCCAGTGTGCAGGCCCAGGGGATGATGCTCAGCAGATCCTGCCAGCATTCTAGGAGCTGGAAGGCTGACCAGTTCTAATCTGGAATCTTCTGAAGAGCCAGTTATTCAGGGCCTACGGATTGGAAAGGAAGACATTTCCTGTGTCCTTGTTTCCCCTTCAGAGGACACAAAAAGACAAGCTTCATACTAACTCATCTCTTCTCCCTGTGGCCCACCCCCAACATGATCCAAAGACAACTGCAGTGTTTTAGAGAACACTGTAGAGAAAGGGCTTAGAGTAGAAGAGTGAAGTGGTCATAGAAGGTTGGTTGACTGAGCCTTCTCCGCCCCTTTATGTACAGATGCCACCCCCACCCCCCCAGCATGCATACTTCAGGCCCTGTGTCAGGCCCTGGACACACAGAGATAAAAGACTTTATCCTCATTCCCAAGGTGCTCATCGTCTCTGACTAGGCTCTTGATTGACTGATGCTCAAGAAACTATGGGAATGTGGATTAGGGGCGGCAGATGACTCTAACCCATGGGCCAAACCTAGCTCACCCTCTGTTTCGGCCAACCAAGTTCTACTGGAACGTAGACTTGCCCATTTGTGTAGACTTTCATGCTCCTATGGTAGAAAAGAGTGGCCTCAAATACTCGCTCTCTGGACCTTTAGAGAAAGTTTTCCAGTTGTTGATACAGACCCTAGATACAAGGGTGCTGGTGGGATCTGGGCAAGCAGCCCAGTGGAGGCCATACCAGAGCTCAGACACAAGGGATAAACAGGAGTTAACCAAAAGAGGCAGAGAAGTCAGGGAGTTCAAGGTGAAGAGACTCCTTTTGCCAAGAGAAAGAGATAAGAAAAAGCACAGTCAGTCCCGCATCACTAGGGTATGCAGAACTGCAAGAATGGCCAGATCAGAAATGCCTGGCTGGGGCCACATTCTGAACATTCAGAAGTCAAGGGGAGCCTTGAATGTTCCCAGCAGGGGAGGGGCTGATCAGGTGTGCTTTTTGGAAAGTTCACTCTGCAGTAGTGTCATGAATGGGTTGAAGTAGGACTGCTTCCTTTCCCTTCCATTCTCTCCCTTTCTACCTCTCAAACTATTTAGCTTTCTGGAAGCAAGCCAGTATAAATGTCCAGAACCATCTATCATTGTCTTGCGGCCTAGGGATACCCCTGTGACCTTAGGGCCCCCTGCTGGGTGATGACCCAGTCCTTTCCTACTAAGGACTGCCTTCTCTTGCACTAGACTGTAGGAAGGAACAGGGGAAGTGGGAGGCTTCAGGGGCCATTTCTCCCCTTGGCACTTGCAGCCCCCTTGGCCTCCAGACAGAAATTTGTGTGGCAGTAATTGGATCAACGGTTTAATTTAACAGTAACAGAAGAACTAGGCCCAGCACAAGGCGTCTCACTGCCCTTTTTTCAAAGTGACTTTCCTTCCTATGCATTATGTAGCAAGGCCATCGGGGATGCAGAGAAATACAAAGGATTGATTTTTATCCGGCAATAAGGTCAGACTGTAAGAGGCAATTCTAATAGTCATGGTCTGAAGGGAACATGGGAAAGGATACAGATCTGAGGTGGGGTGGGAGCAGGCAGAGGGTGGCATAAGGGAAAAAAGTAGTGTTCTCTATTTCTGAATAAAAATAACAAATACAAAATAATTAACAGCTATCTCCTATTTTCACGGTGAAATGGAATCAATCTTTAATGTATTTTGTGCTTTATTTCTTCGTCATCATTAAAAAGAAGAACAAACGTTCTTGGTAGAGAACTAGTCTCGGTCTCCTCGCTTATAAAGTTATAAAATTTCACTGTGGCCAGAAGTTTTCCTCACTGAAGTTCATAAAAATGTATTTTTTGAGACTTTCCCAGACAGAGGCCTGAGAAACCTGAACTTCGAATTCCAGGCAGGCCTCTGAGGCCAAGCCGGTACGGCCAGGTATGTGGCCCCGTCCCACCTTCCTGTCTCTCCTTCTTTCCCTCTTAGTTCCAAGCCAGCCCTTTATCCGCTATCTGTTCTGATACAATCCCTGTCAAGCAGTCAGTGATAAATGAGCTATTAGCCGGAATGAACTGGAACCCTCTCCTGAAGGCAGAAAATGGTCCAGGTTCCAAGAAATGGGCTCTCCGAGGAGATGGCATCCTAGCCGGCTGCATACCGGGCTGACCCCTGAGGCCAACCCTTGTTATTCACTCAGCCTATCTCCACAGCATGGGGAGAGTTCCACTGCCCTCTCAGAAGCCGAGGGGAGGCAGCTCTTGATTATCTGCTGACCAGCTGGCAAGCAGCTGCAGAAATAAGCACACACCGCAGATCAGCAGAAGTCCTTCAGAGAGAACTCTTTCCTACAGCCCCTAGCAGCTTTCGCCTCCGCATTTAGGCTTCATGTCATACGGTTGCATTTCCTGTGCTGTTTTCTTCGAGAAGCAGCTGGAAGTGTGGGGAAGCAATTCAAGTGGGAATGAAATGGTCCAGAGAAGACTGTATGCCTCCATGAGCCAATGTCAGCCCTGCACTGAGAGTTGCTGTCTGTTCCCCTTTCCCTCTACCTTCTTCCTTCTGTGCCTCTGTCCTCTGTTACATGAGATTTTGGGGGGGGGAGGCGGTGGTGGTGTCTCGAAGAAGAGGTCTAGCCAGTACTTTGTTGTTTGCCATGGAATGAAATGATGGCTTCCTTGTTGAAAAGAGTTAAATATCCAATATCTGGAATGGGATTTACAGAAGTGCAACTCCCAGTCCCCCTATGCATGATCTCTGGGAATGCAGGGCAAGTGATTCCCCTCCCTGAGCCTTGTTTTCAGCACGTGTGGCACAGTAAGAGTGGTGGTCTTCACTTCGTCGTGTTGTTGAGAAAATTCAATCAGATAACGAGGAGGTGGGGTTCAGCCCTGTGCCCATGTGCTATAATTGTGTTCCAAAAGTCAAATACCTACATACAACAGCACTTGGTATACCAAAGTAGGCCTGTCTATAGAGCAGTGGGCACTGTTCCTGCTACCAGCGTCACCAAGTGGCCCCTCTATCCCTCCATCAAATGCATATGAACCACTTCTCATGTAAAAGCCATGGTGCATGACAGCAGATCAGGAGGCAGACATGGACAGGTTATAGGGTGAGAATGGAAAGGAAAGGAAGGGAGGAGAGGTAGACCATGAACTAAATGTTAGTTCAGTAGGCATGTGTTAAGCTCATACCTTACTCTAGGCACAAGGGTAGTGTGCCTAAGTCGTGGAGCATACAACTACAAGAACAAGTCATGCAGGATACAACCCCAAGAACAGAACCCTTATAATCAGCAAGGGTATCAGCAGGTAGGAGGGATATTCAGGTACAGAAAGAAAAGGCAGAAAAAACGAAGATAGAGCAGATGGAAATGCAGGTATATAAACTGCATACAGTTAGATATCAGGCCTTGCTTTTAAAATGTCCTGGTCTGGTATGTTCTGTCACCGGTGCCCGGTGAAATACCATCCAACAGCCACCTGCAAAGCCACATCCTATGACAAGTGTTCTGGCATCACGGAAGGGGGACCGAAGGGATCTGTCTCTTTCTCTCTGAAGTGATAATAGCACGTCTGTGTAGGATTCCTAGGGCATGTAGTATAAACTGCTTTGGTTATTTGGGTCAGTTGTCCCTGTGGATCCGACTTCCCTCGCAGCTTGTCTGCATGGACCCAGTGCATCTTGAGTGGTGGCAGCCGAGTAGTGGAACCCAAGAATCTCAGAGGGCATCCGCCTACCCAGATCCCCCTACCCGCACTTACCCACACAGCTGTATGTAAATTATGAAGCCCACAACTATTTACCTTTTCTTCCCAACACATTGCTGCTGCATGATTTTGATGGAGACCAAACAAGGGGACTTCGGCATGACACCAAGAGGTGCAGCTGTGTCTCCCAGTGCCGCAGAGGGTTTGAATGATTCAGTTTACATCAAATCCCTCTCTGTATTAACAAGGTGCAGAAGAAAGTGTTTACTGATGAAGCATACGCCCTCAGATAGGATGGACTCTTCTCCGTAGCTAACATTTTACATTGGCAAAGCAAAAGCAGTCACGGCCAACCCTCTTGGGGGCCTGGAATCCGTTTATCTCTCTTAGAAACCAGGTACAACCAGGCATCTGAAACTGGTGAAATACAGTCCAGAAATAGGCCAAGTGTTTGGCTTCTGCCGGAAGGACTAGAATCCCTCCGCTCTCAGGATGCGAACACTAAGGATGTTTGTTTTCATCTTCTTTACCAGGAAGATAAATGTCGTTTACTTTTTCAAGAGGATCATTTGAGGCCATTTATCTCCTTCTTCAAATAGAAGCCACAGAGAGGGTCCAAGGGTGTTTAAAAACTGGATCCATTTTGTGAGTTGGCAGGCTTAAGGCCATGTGCTAATGATGTGAAGCATTAATGGGGATCCCTGGTTCTAATCTAGGAGCCAAGCTGGGTCACCAGAGGCGAGCCACACCATGTTTGATGAGGAAAGATCACCTCAGCGGATTTACTTCTATGTCCAGAAAAGGCCGTTTTGTTGTGATCTTCTTTGGACTTTACCCTTACAGACTTGGGTGGACCATTAACTCATTTAGAGACAGCTAAAAAACCACAAAGGCAATGTAACTTTCACTTCTCCTGGGCCTTTATTTTGCTTTTGTTTTTGCTTTTCCTTTTGATTTACCAAGATAAAGACAAAAGTTCTAGAATTTATGCCTGGACTCTTAAGCTACCCTGGTGGCATTTAGATATAACTGAAAATTGCTATAAATCTTTCTTAAATCTTCTTGCTGGTGAGTTGCTAGAAAATGCTGGAATACTTTATTTTGGCCTGGCCCCAGCTCCATTTAAAATGCCAGACACAGCAGGGCTGAATTTGTTCATGTTCATTTGAGGACAGGAAAGCAGAGGAAGTTGTGTAAGGGGTTTGGAAATGTGGTGAGAGTGTGGGACATGAGAGAGGGACACAACAAACCTCCAGCGAAAGGGAGTTGATGTGTTCTACCAAATATGCTTTTCAGGAAAAGGCCATTTCTAACCTGCAACAAGTTAATAACTGGTAGACAATTGTAGACAGGGGATTTCTTTGCATTTCTAATTCCCTGAATTTGGAGCATCTGATCTTACTGTTCCGTTCAGCAAGGGTAAAGAAACCTACCTAACCAAAGTAAAGATAACTGAAGGGGAAAAATAATGGGATGATGATAATGACATCAATGTATTCAAAGGAGAGAGAGATGATACAGAAGAATGAAACCGGACCATTATCTCAGTTGGTACATACGAATCAACTCAAATTGGACTAGAAACTTAAATGTTAGACTTGAAACCACAAAACTACTAGAAGGAAACATAGGCAGTAAAATCCTTGACAACGCTCTGGGCAATGACTTTTTGGATGTGACCCCAAAAGCACAGGCAACTGAAGTAGTAACAGACAAAGGGACTGCATCAAAGTTAAAAGCTTCTGCACAGCAAAGGATCCAGTTAACAGAGTGAGGAGACAGCCTACGGAATGGAGGACATAGCTGTGAAGCATACGTAGGGTAAGGAGTCGATATCCCAAATATGTAGCAACTCAAACAATGAGAAAACAAATCACTCAATCAAAAAAATGCGTGGAGGACCTAAATAGATGTCCCTTAAAAGAAGGCGTACAAATGGTCTGCAGATATATAAGAAGAGGCTCAACATCACTAACCATCGGGGAAATGCAAATCAAAACCACAATGAGATATCACCTCATACCTGTTAGAATGGCTGTCACCCGAAAGACAAAAATAACAAGCATTGCCAAGGATGTGGGGAAAAGGAAACCCTTGTGCACTGTTGGTGGGAGCACAGATTGGCATAGCTGCTCCAGAATACTATGCAAATACCTCAAAAAATTAAAGATAAGTCTACCACAGTATCTAGAAATATCACTTCTGGGTATATCTATTAAATACATATTATGTATATATATAAAATTGGGATCTTAAAGAGATCTATAGACTCTTAGGTGCTGTATGGCATTAGTCACACTAGCCAAGATCTGGAGAGAACCCAGGTGTCTATGGGTGGATGAGTGGATGAGGAAGGTGTATTGTATATATGTACAATGGAATATTATTCAGCGATGGGAGAGAAGGAAATGCTGCCATTTCTAGCAATATGGGTGGATGGTAGAGGCTTTATGCTAAGTGAAATAAGCAAGATAGAGAAAGACAAATATTATATGCTCTCTCTTATATGTGGAATCTTAAAAAAAAAAAGATAAAACACAGAAGCAGAGAGTAGAAGAGTGGTTATTAGGGGCTGGAAGGTGCAGAAGAAATGGGGAGATGTTGGCCAAAGGGTATAAATCTGCAGTGATGCAGGATGAGTAAATCTAGAGATCTAATATATGGGCATGATGCTCTACTTAATACTGTACTGAACAACAGAGATATGCCAAGAGAGTAGACACAGGTGCATTCGTAACACAAAAAAACTGTACATGTTATCTTGTTGTAGTAATAATATCATTATGTACATCAACTCATCATGGTGTATGCTGTATACCTTAAATATATACAGTTTTATTTAAAAATTTAAAAGGGAGTGATTGGGGATATAAAGAAGCTTTAAGGGGCACCTGGGGACTCAGTGGGTTAAAGCCTCTGCCTTCGGCTTGGGTCATGGTCCCGGGGTCCTGGGATCGAGCCCCGCATTGGGCTCTCTGCTAGGTGGGGAGCCTACTTCCCCCTCTCTCTATGCCTGCCTCTCTGCCTACTTGTGATCTCTGTCAAATAAATAAATAAATAATCTTTAAAGAAGCTTTAAGTGAAATCCATGTGTGTATGTGTATCTGTCCACATACACATAGGGATTTTATTCAGGTCTAGACGTCAGTCTTCCATCTGCCACCTGCTCGCTGTGTGACCCAGAGTAGGTTATTTAGCCTCTCTGGACTAAAGTTTCTGGATATTCAGTGGTGCCCACCCCAGAGGGTTGTGAGATTGTAATTATATGCTACATCGACTCCACCTGGTATATATATCCTATGCCTATCAGTAAGTAGCTTTAAAATTTTTATTTGGCATTTGATATCATGGCCGGTAAACAGGTTTAATTTCTGATGTCAAGTCCGAGTGGTGGCTGATGACTGTTTGGAGCCGTGTGTTTAGAATGAGGTACCAGGAGCCAATACTGCACCAAGGCTGTGAGCAAACACGGCACACAAGGGCAGTGTGATCGAGCACTGATGTTCACGCCTGGCACCAAAGGCAGGAGTATACATGCCATTCTGAGTCCAGGGAAAAGGTCACAAAATGTCAGGAGACCTGGTCTTTCTGTCTCCAATTAGCTGGATAACTCGTATTATCTTTTATTCCCTCTGGGCTTCATTTTCCCCAATGTAAAATGAATGCATTTTATGATCCCTAAGGTTTGAGTACGACAATTCTGCTTCTAACCTGGAACATATCATTACCAAGTCACATGTTTGAAATGTTAACAATTTTTTAAAAAATGTTCACTCAGTGCACTTACATACAAGGTATTGTTCTGTTGTCTTGTTTTGAGGATTATCTACCATCACCTTAGTGAAAGGCTGAGTAGGTCAGCACAAGAGGCAATGTGTGAGGTTTCCTCTTACTAGCAGTTGCTCCTGTTTCCATCAAAACCTCTCTGGGCCTCAGGTTCATCACCTGCAGAATGGGAGAAAAATTATTTCTGTCCCTCCTGACTCTGAGATGTGAAGCACATTAAAGAGGTCACATTTTCTTAGTGCTTTGAACTTGTCAGAAGGCAGATCTTATGTGACTCTAAAGTAAGAGTACATATAAAAATGTGGCCCAGAAACTGCCCCCTTGGTATGATGCACATTAATATCCATTTAATGTACTACAGCTTTATTACAGCAGAGGAATGCTTCCAGAAGGAAAAAGAGATGAGTGAAAAAAACAACAACAACAACAACAAAACCCAGACGTTATCATTTTCCTTTTAAGTGGAGCCTTCCTTTTCCTTAGTGGAAATCTTACAGTCTCCAAGATTAAAAACATGAACAAACCTGAAAGAAGCTAGGGGCTGAGGTAGTTCAGTTGGCAAAAATGGCCTTCATGGGAGTAATGTGTATAGCCCCTACCTAAAACATCCTTAAAACAAGTTTGCTGTTGGATATATGCAAAAGTGAGTTCACAACAAGTTGAAATAAGTAGCTATGATAATGGGTCCTAGTGCCAAATTCTGTTCCCGTGGACAAAGTTAGAACTTGAAAATGTCACATTATTCCCCCAGAGCCAACATTGCAAAAAATGGCTGAATCAACAGTGGGGAAAACAGTGCTCCAACTCTTGCCTTGGCTATACTTGTAGGACAGAGAAGATAAGCTAAGATAGGTACACAGAGTAAATTTGCTTCTTTCTAATCACCCGAGTCTGTGACCTTAGCATGGAAATAGAAGCAAACAGAGTTTGCCACCAGGAGCTCCATTTGGCTATGTTTCTAGGCAGTGATGGTGGGAATAAAAGTGATAACTGTTACAACGAGATTCTAGAACAGAACTCCTGTCTCAGTCTCAGGTGAGGTACCAATACAACAGATTCAAAGTAACAAAGTGAGCAAGACAAATCTGCCTACACGGATTTCTAATGAAAATGTCCTACCAACTTATCCAGCCCTCTTGTGCCTTTTAAAAGTATATACTAGTTATAAAATGAGTTTCAGGTGTATAACATAATGATTTGTTATTTGCATGTACTGCACAGTGATCACCACAGTAAATCTAGTTACTACCGGTCATCATACAGACTCCCTTTGTCCTTTTTCCAACCCTGCCAATTCCCTTCCCCTCATATAATGACCAATCTGTTAGCTATATATCTATGAATTCTTTTTTAGATGACATAAGTGGCATCATATGGTATTTGTCTTTCTTTGTCTAACTTGTTTCACTAATCATAATAGCCTCAGGTTCCATCCATGTTGTCACAAATGGCAAGATTTCCTTCTTTTTTGATGGCTGAGTAGTAGTCCAGTGTGTGTGTGCGTGTGTGTGTGTGTCTTCCTTACACATTCTCTTTATCCATTCATCCCTTTATCTTCCTTACCCATTCATCCCTTGGACAATTAGGTTCTTTCCACATTTTGGCTATTGTAAATAATACTGCAGTGAACATAGCGGTGCATGACTTTTTTCAAATTAGTGTTTCCGTTTCTTCAGCTGAATACCCAGAAGCGGACTAAAGGGATCATATGGTAGATCTATTTTTAATTTTTTAAGGAACCTGCATGCTGTTGTCTCTAGTGGCTGCACTCATATATTTTCCCACCAACAGTGTCCAAGGGGCCTCTTTTCTCCACATCCTCACCAACGCTTGCTATTTCTCTTCTTTTTGACACTAGCCATTCTGACGGGTATGAGTTGATACATCACTGTGAGCGGCAGAGCCAGGATTTAGCGTACTGCGTGCCCCAATATATGCTGTTTTCATTGTATCCTGGCGGGTTTTTATCTCAGGAATGACATTTTGGGTACTAGATTTGTGTCCAGAGCCCATGCGTCATGCTGCCGGTGTTCTTCAGGCCCTGTAGTGGTTAAGGAACAAGCGTTCATTCAGGTTCACTTAAGGCATGGGGTTTACAGCAAGGGCACACTTTGCCCGAGGTCACCCAGCAGAGGGGTTCAAACTTTGGAAGTACTCAACCCCTATGTGGAATTGCTTTCTGGTAATAAATGTATGGTAGTGGGGCAGGTTACAGTCGCGCAAATGACTCCACGCATTCCTTAAGGCAGTCTTTGCAGCAGCATGGAGAAATAGGCAAGGAAATTACTGCCCTTATTTTTCAGGTGAGTAAATACAGCCTCAGATGCTCAAATTGTAGGACTTGATGAATATTTGTTAAATGTATAAATGAATGAGTGTAGCCCAGCCCTGATGTGGGTGGGTGTGTGTGCAGAGCCAGGCATTGGTCTATGATTATTTCATTTTTTGACTAGATTACAAGCCACAGAGCCATCTCTGTTTCCAATATTAGAAGCATAATCTCTGGCACATAACAGACACCCTATTGGTGTTAGTGGAGAGTCTTCGATGCCTTAGAACAAAAGAGTGTGATTCTAAGCAAGTGTTTTATAGTAAGTGGGATCTTGAAGGGACTCACTGCAGTTGTGGTGTTCATTTCCTTCAGAGGACAGGCTTTGGGATGAAAAAGACCCAGATCTAAATCCTGTTGCTTTACCCACTCAATTGTTTTTCCATAAAGCTAGCAAACATGGTTTTCCATCCTTCTCTCCCATTTATTGGCCATCTGCCTTTGTGCAAGTTCATGTATTTTTAATCTGTAGAATGGGCATAAGATCACTCTCATGAGGACTAAATGAGTAAAACTCCCTGGTGTAGAGGAGCTACTTTATAAATGGTAATCATTTTTTTAAAGATTTTATTTATTTATTTGACAGAGAGAGAGATATCACAAGTAGGCAGAGAGGCAGGCGGGGTTTGGAGGGGGGAGCAGGCTCCCTGCCTAGCAGAGAGCCCAATGCGGGACTCGATCCCAGGATCCTGAGATCATGACCTGAGCTGAAAGCAGAGGCTTAACCCACTGAGCCACCCAGGCCCCCATGGTAATCATTTTTTATTTAAAGTGGCTAGCTGATGGTTTGATTTCCTAAAGTTCATTCTGATGTCCAGATCATAAAGTATGTTTAGTTCACAGGAAAGGAACTAGGTTTTCCTCTTCTATTCCAGCAAAAGGAGGTGAGCTCTGAGAATATGGGAATGAACTGTTCAGAGACTTCTCAGAACCATTTGGGGGCAATAACTGAGAACAGCAGATAGTCTATAGAACAGACCAAATCAATGAATGTCCTGAGGGGCACGAAATAACTATGTTTTTCAGTTCCTAATCCAAACCTGGAATTGGTAGCTTTATTTTTAAATTTCTAATCTTGCCCTTTCAACTAGGTCATTATTTAAAATGTAGTAGGCATATTAAACCAGGAGGATAACATTTCATTTACTCAGGTCCAAATTCAACCATCTTTGCTATTCTCATTTGAAAATGGTGATTGCCTTTGAAGGTTGAAAGGATTGGGTGGTCAGAGAATAAGACTGAGGGAAACATTTTGAAAAAAGAAGTTTTGTCTGGATACATTCCCTCCCAAATAAACTGAGCTCACTAAATAAATTAAAACCCACTAAAGCACGATTTTCCAACTCATCAACTAATTAATCATGGGTACAATGACTGAGGCAAAATGATTTTACTCCATAGATGTAAATTGTGACTTGGCAAGCGAAAAACACAATTTCTTTAAAAAGAACTGATTAACACTTCCCTTGGAAATGTTTCAGATAGCTTTCCTCTGAACAAAAGAGTTTCCTTTTACCCAAAATTTCTCGGTGTCATCAGGTTCTTCGGTCTAAATTTGATAGAAGTATAAATCAGTGATTTGCATTTATTTTCTCTTTCTTTTTGCCCATCACTCCGGCAGGACTGTGGTAACAGTATCATCAATAGAGTATCCAGATCTCATTTTGCAGTCCATTCTTTTTCTGCTCATTTTCTGTTGAGACAGTGTGCTCCTTGGGAAGGGATCTACTTCTCTTTATTTTTGTCCTATCCCCACCCCTTTACCTAGCACACAGTAGGCAAGCCATAAATGCCCCTTGAAATGGAACTGAATGGCTTCGGTACTTCCTGCTGAGAAAGGCTGATCTTGCCAATTATTGGGTAGCAATAAATTAGAATGGGAAGGAGAAGTGAGTGGTGTCATTTCACACGGGGTTAATTGGGACATAGACTAATGCATCTGGGAAATGATCTTCCCACTAGCTGGAGGTATTTGATTTTCTCTAGCTAGGAAGCCCAATTAGAATCCTCCATGCTAATAAGATTTGGTCACAGACACCCCTCCCCCCCTTTATTTTTCTTTAATGTCACATTCTGCTTTGAGTGTTTCATGCCACAGAACACATGGTTAGGGAGCCTGTGATGAATTGAAAGTGCTCCAGACTCTGCCTCTTCGATTTGTTCCATCTTTTCATATTGTTTTCTTGGTCACACGTCTCTGGCATGAACTGAAGCATCCCCCAGTTACGAAACACTTACAGCCCACAGGCTGCAGGAGAGGCATTTGCTTCACGTCCAAACAAACAGACATAGAACTTCTCTCTGGGCATCAGTCTGTACAATAGTAGCAGCATGTTGCTCTCAGGGTAATCTCGGTCTAAACAACCAATATTTAAAAAGACATAACCCTTTTCCCTGGGAGCCTGGAAAGCCTATGAGAGACCTCACATGGCCCTATTCGAAGCTTCAGTTCTAGCCTCCCCTCTGTTCTGGGTCACAAATACTGTTCCTTTCCGAGAGTTGGCTTGGAAGATCACTTGGATTTGCTCCTGCTGGCCTGATACTACATACTTGGCTGGCTGGGATGTCCTGGCTCTGCTGCTGATGTTGTACAGCGGGAGCAGGAGAGGCTTGAGAAATCAGAGACCCTATGCTTGGGCAATGTACAGGGTTCACTGGCAATAGCCATAGATCAACAACATGTTACATATTATACAATCTAGCTACATGTATATTTCTACCTCTCTATTATCCCTCGGTCGTCTCCTATATATCGCAAGTGCAGGGGCCACCTTTCAGATTTTAGCATGATTTGCAACCTGTGGGACAGTGGAACACACATGCCCTATGATTATACCCAGCAGCCCGGTTGGTATCATCCAGCATTCACTGAGCACTTCCTGCATTCTAGGCACTGTCCCAAGCACTTTCCATAAATGATCCCAGGAATTTTCACAACAACCTTACTCAGTTTCACTGTGTGTCTTTTACACGTAGGGGAACTGAGGTTCAGAAATGGCCTTGAGGGGGTTAGACGAAGATAACATATCAAGGAGAAAATAGAGTTGGCCGTAAATGAGAATTATGAGAAAGTGTGCACTAGCTGTGGTCCCCCGTGAGGGGATATTTCCTCCTCGGGGGTGCATATCAGAAGCTCCTCTCTGGGGGCAGGGTGATGAAGAGGAAGGGAAGGTTATCAAAGCGTAGTTAATATTGTAGCTTAATAGCTGGAAATTGAAAAGACAACTTAAAATTTTTACAATATGACCATGGGAAAGTCAACCTAGTCAACCTTGTTCAATGCTGCCATGTGGTCATGCATAGAAGATGGAGTCTGTAGTCTGGGTTTGAGTGACTCTTCATGGGGAGAGTGGGGGAGAGGTAAGCACTGTCCCCCAGTCAAGGGTGCGTTTCAGACATTCTGGGGTATGCTGTGGGATATTTAGGATTATCATAAGGGGACATGGATTGTAAAAACTTAAGAAACTCCCATCTACACCAATAAAATGAAACGGATGTTCACCAAATTTCTATTATTTTAAAATTGACCCAGGAAAAGCTAGAAAATATATTTTTATTCTGGTTTCCATTTTATAGGTTCCATTCTCTGAGTAATGATTCACTCTTTCATTTTCCCCTCCGTAAAGTTCTGGCTGGGTTAAGCTGGGCATTGCACAGAATATACACATTCCCCAAGATCACTGTGAAAATCAGACCTTGAAACTAGAGGATTTATAGTCCTAGAAGAAAAACCAGTACTGCAAGGCCAAACAAAGATTAGAAAAGAGGTATTTGGATTGAAAACAACAAAATGCTTCTCTTGTCCTGTACATGGCTACCTAGGAATGTTTTTCCAAAATTCAATATTAGAACAAGAAAATCATAACTACCTAGAGTTGGGTCTTTGAGAACTATTTGTGACAAGTGCTGCTCTGATAGGTAGAAAATGAAGGTTCAGATGGGGTTTACCTAAGGATGGAGAGAGTGAGAGAGAGAGGCAGGGCGGGACTTAGAACCAACAAATCTGACTTTCAGCCCATCACATCACACTGCCTACTAACAGATCCGAGCCCCTTCCTTACACTCGTACTGACCAAGAGATTGAGTTCTTTCGTATATGCTTTTCAAATTATTTCTTTAATGGATGATGTTATTTGGCAGATGTCTTTTAAACTATGACCTGAAGTTTAAATGAGATGCTGGGATGTTTTGCCTGTTTTGGATGCTCCAGATAGTCCGTCCTTTCTTTTGGGAAGTGATAATATCTAGTCATAGTACGCTGACCCCTGGCCTGGAGTGTGTCATGTGACCTATGTTTTTCCAAAATGTAATGTAATGTAATCAGAGACCATCCCTATGACTTGTTTAAACTTGAAATCTCTTCCCTCTGATAAAAAAACCAGTAGCATGGGATGCCTGCGTGTCTCAGTCAGTTAATCACCTGACTCCTGATTTCGGCTCAGGTCCTGATCTTAGGGTCATAGGATCCAGCCCCACGTCGGGCTCTATTACTAGTGCAGAGTCTGCTTGTCCCTCTTCCTCTGCTCCTCCCCTCACTCTATCTCTAAAATAAATAAATAAAATCTTAAGTGATAATAAAAAAGAGAACCAGTCGTATATAAGCAGTGGGACTGTTAGTTAACATGAACTCCACTTTGTGGAGAAGCACAGTGGCAAAAACCAGAATGCAGCCAATCCTCAGTCCCGGGTGTCCAAGTTCAAATGTTTGACCAAGTTCAAACGCAGCTCTGCTCCTTCCTGCATGACCCTAGGGCACTTACATCACTTCTATGAGCCTGAGTTTCCACATCTGAAAATAAGACTGGGGTGAAAATTCAGTTATATAACATGTTAAAAATATGATTTAGACTGCCTGATACACCATAAATGCGGAATAACAAACAACAAAACAATAGAGGCGAATTAAGGCTCCTGCTGTATTTATCTTTACATATTTTGAATACCTATCTTGCTGTCTTCTGCCTTATTTTGTTCCTGTAGTTCTTGGCAAAGCTAATCCGCCGCACTCACAGTGGCTTACATAAAGCCTCAGGCCGGCTGCACATACTGGTTTTTTATAGTATGTAGTTGGGTAAACACAGTGAATAAAGTTTACTTTTGTTGGGGTACTGGAGAAGGAGGCAGGGGGTATCAGAGGTCACACTTAGCCATAGTTAGCCATTTCAGCTTTATGGATAAAGTAAGGATGACAGAGGGGTAGGGAATGTTGTTTACCAGAGTCTGGGCTTATCTTCTATATTTTGAAGACAATGTTGCTGGTGAATTTCTACTATAGCTATATATATGAATTCAGAAGTTCTTTTTGGTGGCACATTCCGACATATTTTTTTTCCAGCTACAGCTATGAAAGGCAATTTCTGGGCAAAAAAAAAATAGGTGTTGTTTTTCATTTAGTCAGCAATATTTATTGAGCACTACTGCATGCCAGATACTCTCAAAGGAGCTAGAGACCTAGCAGTGATGAAATAGAGGCCTATTCCTAACATTTTTTTTTCAAGTCTCTCTCTCTCTTTTTTTTTTTTTTTTACTGAGGTGTAGTTTACATAACATAAAATCAGTCATTTAAAAGTGAAAAATTCATAGACATTTAGTACATTTACAGTGTTGTGCAACTTCTGTCAAGTTCCAAAACATTTTTATCACCTGAAAGAAAACGTACCTGTCAAACAGTTGCTCCCTACCTTCCTAAACCCTGCCCTCTGATAACCACCAATCTGTCTCTATGGATTTTTTCCATATAAGTGGAATCATACAACATGTGACCTTTTGTGTCTGGCCTTTTTCACTCAGAATGAAGTTTTCCAGGTGGTCTATGTTGTAGCATGTTGATTTCCTTCTTCTAAGGCTGAATAACATTCCATTGAATGTACATACCACGTTTTGTTTATCTATCAATCCGCTAATGGACATTTGAGCTATTTCCACATTTTGACAATTGTGGATAGTGCCGCTATGGATATGCGGCTACTTGAAGGTGTTTGTGTACTTGTTTTCAATTCTTCAGGGTATATACCTAGGAGTGGAATTGTTGATCATATAATAAATTCTACATTTAACTTTTTGAGGAACTGCCATACTGTTTTCCAAATTAGCTGAACCATTTTAAATTTCCACCAATAATGGATGAAGGTGTCAATTCCTCCACATCCTTCCCAACTCTTGTCATTTTCTATGTTTTTATTATAGCCATTATAGTGGTTGTGAAGTGGTGCCTCACTGTGAATTTTGTTTGTATTTCCCTCATGACTAATGGTGTGCAACATCTTTTTATGTACTTCTTGGCCATTTATTATTTGGTTATATCTTCTTTGGGAAAATGTTCAAATACTTTGCCTGCTTTAAAATTGGTTTCTTGGGACGCCTGGGTGGCTCAGTTGGTTGAGCGGCTGCCTTCGGCTCAGGTCATGATCCCAGCGTCCTGGGATCGAGTCCCACATCGGGCTCCTTGCTCGGCGGGGAGCCTGCTTCTCCCTCTGCCTCTGCCTGCCACTCTGTCTGCCTGTGCTCGCTTGCTCTCTCTCCCTCTGTCTCTGACAAATAAATAAATAAAATCTTAAAAAAAAAATTTTAAAATTGGTTTCTTGGTCTTCTTGTTGTTGACTTATAAAATCTCTTTATATATTTTGGATACTACACCCTTATGAGATACATGATTTGTGAGTATTTTACCCTCTTCTGTAAGTTGTCTTTTTTTTCCTAATGCCCTTTGATGCACAAAGATTTTTAATTTTAAGGAAGCCCAGTTTATCTACTTTTTCTTTTGTTGCTGTATCATATCTAAGAATCCATGTCCAAATCCTAGATTGTGAATATTTATCTCAATGTTTTCCTCTAAGAATTTGATGGTTTTAGCTGGTATTTAGGTCAATAATGCAGTTTCTGCTAATTCTGTACATGGTGTGAAGTAGGAGTCCAACCTCTCTTATTTGCATGTGAATATCCAAATTACCTATCACTTTGGAGAAAGAAAACATAATATCATGAAAAAAAGAAAAAGTAAATAGACACTATCAGCCAAGAGGTGTCTAAAGAGACATGACAACTAAATGTAATATGGTATCCTGGATGAGATCCTGGAAGAGAAAATGGACCCTAGATAAAAATGGAGCAAGTCTGAATAAAGTATTAGTTGTAGTTAATAATAACATATCAGTCCTGCTTTACTAATTGTGACAAATGTACCATACTAAAATAAGAGGCTAATAATAGGGGAAACTGGATGTGGTGTTTATAGACATTCACTGTTCTAGATTTACATTCTTCCTGTGCATCTAAAACTCTTTCAAAATTAAAAAAAAAGTTATTTTAAGAAAGTAAATTGAAAACATCAAAAATAGTTGCAATATCTAGGAATAAACCTAATGAAAGATATTCAACAAAACCACACTGCAAAATACAAACACTACTGAGAGAGCTAGATCATGTTCATTGATTGGTAGGCTCAGTATTGCTAAGATGTCAGTTCTATCAAATTTGTTTATGGATTCAGTGGCATCCTAGTCAAAATCCCAGCAAATGCCTTTATAGAAATTGACAAGATGATTCTAGAATTTATACAGAAACACAGATGATCTATAGTAGCCAAAACAATTTTGAAAAGGAACAAAGTTGGAAGAGTTACACTAGCTGATTTTAAAGCTTATTATAAAACTCTAGCAATCACAATAATGAGGCTTTGGCAAAAGTATTGACATATAGGGCAGTGGAACAGAAGAGATCCTAGAAGCTGACACTCATACCTATAGCCAATTGAATTTTGGAAAGTTCTGAAGTAATTAAATAGTAAAGAGAAGTTGTTTTTAATAAATGACGTGGGAACAACTCAATGTTCATATTAAAAAATGAATACTGATATCTACTCATGCCATAAATCAAAATTAATTCAAAATAGACTTCAGGTTTAAATGTAAAAGCCAAACTATAATATTTCTAAAATAAAATACAGGAGAAAAATTTTGCAACTTTAGGATGGGCAAAGATCTCTTAGACTAAACATATATGAAGAAAAAGATAATTTGGACTTTATCAAAATTAAAACTTGTTCATCAAAGGAAAACCAAAAGGCAAGCCACAGATTGGGGGATAATATTATCAATACCTGAATCTGACAGAGCTTTTGTATGTAAAATATTAATTCAGAGCATATAAAGTCTTCTTAAATTCAATACTTAAATGACAAGCGATTCAATTAAAAATTGGCTAAAGACTTGAAAAGGCACTTTAGAAAAGGAGATAAACAGTTAACACACACATGAAAAGATACTTAATATCATATGAGTCTTTAGGGGACTGTACATTAAAGTGCAGTGTGATGCTCCTTCATTATAGGATAGCTAAAATTAAAATTACTAATAATATCAAGTATTGGTGAGCATATGGAGTCCCAGAAGCTCTTATATGTTGCAGAGAGTTGTGTAAAATGGTACAACTTTTTGGGAAAACATTTTGACAGTTTTTTATGAAGTTAAACAAATACCATATAATCCAGTATTTTCACTCTCAGGCATTTATCCAAGAGAAATGGAAATATATGCCCACAAAAAGAATTGGACATGAATGTCACAACAGTTTTATTTATAGTAGGCAATAACTAGAAACAACTCAAATGCCCATTGAAACATGAATGGCTAAGCATACTGGTTGTATTTATAAAATGTTATATAAAAAATTTAGTATAAAATATAAAAAGATGTATATATAAAATGAAAATTTATAAAATGGAATATTTAGCTGTAAAGAGGAATAAACTATGCATACACACAACATGGATTAATCTCAAAAGCAACTGAGTGAAAGAAACCAAACACAAAAGAGAACATACTGTGTGATTTTTTTTCATGTCCTAGAATAGGCAAAACTAAAGTATAGCAACAGATTTCAGATCAGCATTTGCTCTGGTTGGTCCTAAGTGTAAATATTTGAATACTTTGCCTTAGGCACCTCAGTCATCTGACCCTAGTACTGGCTCTGATAATCATTTACACTTGTCCTATGAAATAAGTCCATGAGAGGTGGGTTTGTGTCAGTGATGGGTTTGAAGACCTCCTACTCTCCCCATCTAGTTTATTGTTCATAATCCCGAGTCACCAAAGTTTTATAATAAATAATAGTGAAAAAGTTTTGATTGGAATTTCATCTTGAAAAATATAACTCAAGGATTGAAAGTACATCATAGAGAATATAGTCAATATTACTGAAATTATGTCAGATGGTAACTACACTTATTATGGCAAGCATAGTATAGTGTATAGAATTATCAAATTACTATGTCATACACCTGAAACTACTGTTTGCCCAAAACACAGATAAGGTGTATCTCTTATAAACAAACAAAAGTACAGTATAACTTATGAAACAATCTTATTTTATGTTTAAGATAATTTAGGTCATAATTCCAATTATGACATAGTCTTAGAACAAACAAGCAAGAATCAAGTTCTGTTACTTATGTGTGCATTTGTGTGTGTGATTCTTTAAAAACTGAGCTATATCAGACAGTTATGTGCAAAAGAATAAAAATGGACCACTTTCTTATGGCATACACAAAAATAAACTCAAAATGGATCAGAGACCTGAAACCATAAAAATCATAAAAGAGAACATAGACAGTAAACTCTTGGACATCAGCCTTAACAATATTTTTCTGGACTCATCTCCTCAGGCAAGGGAAATAATAGCAAAAATAAACAGTTGGAACTATATCACATTAAAAAGCTTTTGCAGAGCAAAGGAAATCATCACCAAAACAAAAAGGCAAGTTACTGAGAAGATATTAATAAATGATATATTTAATAAGAGGTTAATAGCCAAAATATATAAAGAATTCACATAATCTGACATCAAAAATAATAATAATCTGATTTAAAAATGGGCAGATCTGAATAGACATTTTTCCAAAGAAGACATACAGATGGCAACCAGACACATGACAAGATGTTCAACCTCATTAATCTCCAGGGCACTGCAAATCAAAACCACAATGAGCTATCACCTCACAGTAGTCAGAATGGCTAGTATCAAAAGGCAAGAAATAAGAAGTGTTGATGAAGATGTGGAAAAAAGAGAACACTTGTGTGCTGCTGCTTGGAAGATAAATTGGTGTAGCTGCTATGGAAAACAGTATGGAGATTCCTCAGAAAGTAAAAAATAGAAATACCGTATGATCCAATAATTTTATTTCTGGGTACTGGCAAAAAAAAAAAAAAAAAAAAAAAAGAGAGAGAGAGAAAAATGAAAACACTAATTCAAAAAGATATATGAAACCTTATGTTCATCACAACATTATAATACCCAAGAGATGGAAGCAATCCAGTGTCTATCAATAGATATATGGATAAAGAAGATTATATATATTATATATGTCATATATATATATATATGTATATATATATATATAGTGGAATATTACTCAGCAATAAAAAGAATGATATCTTGCCATTTGTAACAACTTGGAGGAACCTAGAAGGTAGCTAACTAAATAAGTCAGACAGAGAAAGAAATATACCATATGATTTTATTTGGAGTCTAAAAAACAAATGAACAAGGAAAACAGAAGCAGACTCTAAATACAGAGAACAACCTGGCGATTCCCAGGAGGATAAAGGGGATGAGGGCATAGGCAAAAAAGCTAAAGGGGATTAAGAGGTACAAACTTCCAATTATAAAATAAATAAGTAATGGGAATGAAAAATATAGCATCAGAAATATGTTAATAATATTATAATAACTTTCTATGGTGATAGATGGCAACTACACTTATTGTGGTGAGCATTTTATCATGTATAGGATTGTCTAATCACTACGTTGCACACCTGAAACTAATAGTGTATGTCAACTGTACTTCAAAATAATTGAGCTAGAAGACATTGTTAATTTTACTTTTGCATCAAACTCATAAAGATCAGTTTGCAATGACATATATGGTCTTTATACATTTTTCTCAAGGATTGCTCCCTAAGTTTTGATGTTAAAGTTATTTTCCATTAAAGCATCCACAGTGTCACCTCACTTACTTATGTTCTGTTCTTTTGTTACTGATTGTGCCATATCCCTATCTGTCATTGCCTCTGGGGATGATTAAAGCAATTATTCTCAGTTTATAAGATCCCATATCTTTTGGAAGATTTGTAATTTTACCTTACCATCATTTTCATTTTTGCACTGTATTTTGGGGATTTTAAAAACAGCTAAAAACCTATGAGATAACTGACTAACAAATACTGTTGACACGACAAGAGGAGAAAAACTAAAATTAAGTCAGAGGGTTTGAGGGAAGACTAGCTTTTAAAGAGATTAGTTCTTTCAGGGACACAGATAATGAATACTAAGATAACAGGGACCTCCCATACTTGGAGCATAGTTCCCAGAAACAAGTTGTTCTGAAATTAAAGTGTTTTGTCCCAATAAACGGTCCTGGGGTGAATTCCTACCCATATGAAAAAAGTAAAATTGAATCCTTACTTTACTCCAAATACTAACATGAATAGCAGATAGATTAAAGATAGAAGTTAAAAGAACAAACTTTAATATGATTATGAAAAAATACAAGAGAATATTTTTATGACATTCAATGGAGAAGGATTTCCTAAATAAGATAAAAGACACAAAGAGAAAATATTGATGAATATGTCCACATTAAAAAATACATGAGTTCATGAAAATAAATAGACAAATTGTAATTAGAAATAATTTAAAATACATGTAAAACAAAAATAAAAATCTAGATGACATAAAGAATTTCTATAGATTAAGAAAAAACTAATCATTAAATAGAAAAATTTGCGTAAGTGAAAACACTAGTAACTCAGCTTCTGAAAGTGTTCAACAACTAAGGTGAAATATGGAAATGCAAATTAAATGAAATAAGATATTGTTACTTTTAGCAATAGCATATTACCTTATTTTAAACAGTCTCTCCTCTGATAATAATTAGACAAGCTTGACAAAATTTCTTTTTTTTTTTTTAATACTCTATCCATCTATGAGAGAGAAAGTGAGGATGAGCATGAGTGGAGGGGAAAGACAGAGGCAGAGGGAGAAAAACCTCCCCACTGAGCAGGGAGGCCACTGCAGAGCTCAATCCCAGGGTTCCAGGACCATGACCTGAACCAAAGGCAAATGCTTAACAGACTGAGCCACTGAGGCACTCCTTGACAAAATTTCTTTGAAAGCATTAACAAGGCAATACCGATACAGTAAGAACTTGAAATTCTAGGATTGGAGGGAGGGTGGAATCCCCAAAAGGTGGGCCTATATCCTGAACTGGTTGTCTCCTTAAGGAATTTGCTACTATTAAAGGGACAGATGAGAGCCTCAAGTAATTTCCAGTTTTCAGTATCAGTGTTTAGCACTCAAACAAAAATAATGAGACACAAAAACAAGAACGGACTAATAATTAATAGAAAATACCAAATAGTAGAAACAGACCCATAAGATATCCAGGTATTTTTGCTATCAGACATGGATACTAAAGTAACCAAGATTAACATGTTAAAGCATTAAATAATGAAGTGGAGAATTTGGGTGGAAAATTCGATATTATACAAAGGGATTAATTGTAAATTGAAGAATTTTAAAATACATTAACTGAATTTAAGAACCCAAGTCAATGGGTTTAATAGATGATTAATTACTTAAGGTTAGAAGAGAGAATTAGTAAAGGGGGAGATGGGGCAGAAGAAAATATCCAGAATAGAGAGGTATCATTTTCCAAGGTATTTTTGAGGCCAGCATAATCTTAATACCAAAAACTGACAAGGGTATTATAGAAAAGTAAACCTACAAGTCAATCTTTCCCATGAGAATAGATTTTTTAAAATATGATAAATCACTTTTTGAAACCTATAGTGTGATATTTAAGCAAAATGTTGAGTTTTTATCTCTAAGATTGGGAGTGAAACGATTTTGGCTATTATTGCCACTTCTGTTTAATGATATACCAGTGGTCCTATCTTTTACATATTTGGGAATATTTGTGTATGTACTTTTTTCAAATCAATGAGAAATAGACAAATTGAGCAAAAGTGTTAAACTGCTACTTGATAAAGCATATCAGCCAACCCACAAACTTCTGTAAAAGCGTTCATCTTCACTCATTATCCGGTAAATGGAAATTAAAAATAGAGCGTGATGCACAGTCACCAGAATGGTTACTGGTGGGAATTCAAGTTGTAGGCTAACCTTGGATATAATCATTTGGAAGAATCTACTAAAATTGGGCTTATGCATATCTTAGGGTTCAGCTATACTCAACACAAATACATGCTTTTAAAAACATGCAAACGTGCCACTAAACAAATACTAGAAATAACTTAAATGTTAAAATATACAATTATAAATAAATTGGGTAGGTACACACAGTAGAAAACTACATAGCAATGAACAGTAATGAATTATTGCTACACACAATGGAAATTAATCTCATAAACATAATATTAATCAAAAGAATCCTGACACAAAAACATGTGTTGTAGGATACCATTTCTCAGGAGCTTTGTTTGCAAAAGCAAAAATCTAAAGACAATCTAAATATACACAAACAGGAAAATGTGAAGTATAATCACATAATAAAAATCCACAAATAGTGAAAATGAATGAACTAGCATTTCATGAACAAAACTGTTAAATAAAAAAAGCAAAGTTTAGAAGATAATAAAGTAATTAATATATTGTTTAGAGATTCACATACATGTAGTAAAACTACAAGGGGGGAAAAGGGAATGATGAATGCAAAATTCAAAACTACTTTCTTTTTATAAAATGTAAGCTCTGTAAGTCAGGAATTTTTGTCAGTTTTTTAAAATTTTTTTTATTTTAGTGTTTTTCAATGACTAGAACAGTGCTTGACACATAATAGTCATATAAAAAATATTTTCCATACATAAATCCATGAGGAGAGGGAGGAAAGGCGTGGGGAGTTGCAGTAGGACTGGCGAAGTTCTATTACTCAGCCTGGATAATGGTACTCCCCATCCTGTGTGTATGTGAATATGTACTCTTCTGGCTTAAGAAATACACTATAAAATGTTTTAAAATTTAAAAAATATGCTACTTAAGTTTCAAATTGAGAAACATTGCCGGGTAAGGTATAAAACAGACCTATTCACTGAGTCACACAAGTCCTAATTATTTCCACTGCTGCCTTAGCCCTCAGGGGAGGTGGATGGGAGTGATAGGTATAGGGTGGGTAGGAAGCACAGGAAGAGCCTTAGACAGGTTGGTTGACTCCATATCTTAGGTAAAAAGAAGCAGTTTAAAAATTAACATTTTAGGGGCGCCTGAGTGGCTCAGTGGGTTAAGCCTCTGCCTTCGGCTCAGGTTATGATCTCAGGGTCCTGGGATCGAGCCCTGCATCAGGCTCTCTGGTCAGCGGAGAGCCTGCTTCCCCCCCGCCCCCCTCTGCCTGCCTCTCTGCCTGCTTGTGATCTCTGTCAAATAAATAAAATCTTAAAAAAAAATTAACATTTTACATTATGCTTTCATATCAAAGTGGCCACATGGATATGTCTTGCTTTGTGCCTGTGTGAGAGCTAAGGAATGAAAAAGAAAAAGAGATAGGTAGATCTGTTTATGGGGGTGGGGAGATTTTTAAGTCATAGAGGGCTTTTTAAGAAGGAGGAGCATTTAATTTTTATTTCTTTCCTTAGCTTCAAAGAGAATTTTTGCAATATATGCAAAACTCTCCTTCAGATGAGTCAGTAAAAATTACCTATACCTAAAATACCAAGGCATCCCAAAATACAGTCTTAGAAAAGGAGGAATGTGACCACCTGAGACAGCCTGCCAAAAATACCGATTCCCTACAACCATGAGGATCAACTGGAGATCAATCCCATTCTTATTTTCTTTTACTTTTTTTTTTTTTTTTTTGGGTCTTCAAAAACAAGCCATCTGTTTAAACAACTTAGAGGGCAAATGTTCTTATTAATGTACCTATTGCCACAAAGTATTTCAATTCATTCCAGCAAGTGCTGGCTGAGTGCCTAGGCCCTTATGGAAATGTAGATAATAGTAGGTTCTAGTTCCCAGAGAGCTCAACTACACAGTAAAACCTCCACCACAGCCGATTTTATCAGGTAAGAGAGTAGGTAATTTCATGTTATCCAGAAATCTACTTTGGTACTGTTAAATGTCATGTGTATGCTACGTTATCAACCGTTATTCATCAGGAAACCTTAAAGATATTATAAAGATAAGTTACCAACTTCAATAAGATATTCTGCAATAAGCACACAAAATCTACAAAGAATTGGTATCACGATATGTTAAAATGCCCAGAAATCAATACAAATAACACAAACAATCCAATAGAAAAATGGGCAAAAAATAAGAATAAGCATTTTCAGAGAAAATACATATGTATAATAGGTGCATGAAGAAATGCCCAATATTATTAATAATCAGGGAAATGCAAATCAAGATTATGTGAGACAGCATTTTACTGGTATTTGAGTGACCAAGATGAAAAAGTTTGATAATACCAAGTACTGGAGAGGATTCGGGTGCATTGGGTTTCATACACACTGATAGGGCTGTAAATTGGTGCCCATCTCATTGATTTCTAGTTCGGCCTTATCTCCTAAAAATTCCCATACTCTATGGCCCAGAAGTTCCACTCCAGTGAAATGCTTGCAATGTCCAATAGGTGACAGGTGCTCAGGTACTCAGAGCATGGCTGTGCACAATGGCAAAAATGGGGAGACAACCCAGATGCCTGTCATTGGGCAAATGGATGCTTACATTGTGGCAGATTCATCGAAGGAACATAGTAGAACAGTCAAACCAAATGAACTGCGGCAAGATACAGCAGTACAATAAACATGACTCTCAGTAACATGTGAAAAAAGCCCCCCAATATAGCGTACGTATGGTATCCTTTTTGTAAAGTTAAAAACAACCAGCATTAGTAAAGTTTAGAAACACAGAGCCAATTAAACAATTCAAATGGAAAGCAAGAGAATGGTAATGATACCATGCCGGGTCAGGTGGAAGGATATGGAACAGAATGAGTTTACCATTTGGGTAAATGTCAGCTACTGTGACTTTTGCTTTGCATAGTGAATTTGGAGATGCTTGTTATGATATAAAGGAGCAAAATAAATTTAAGTGGGTCTGTGCACAGGCTCGTGATGACTGTGTCATGGAACAAGGATCACAGTTAATCTACTTCTGTGCATCCAATGTCCATAACAGAGAAAACAAACACCATTTGTTATAAGAGAGGATAAACATTAAAAATGTGGAACAATATTTAAGTTTTAAAAAGAGCATCTGTACACTGCTTCCCATTGTCCTGTGTACCTTGATGGCTATACACAGTACAGCAGTGGTTTCCACCACTGCCTGATGTAGGACGGTGAACAAGAAACTGTTTCTGCTCTCAAGGAAGTCACAGTTGGTGGAAAAGGAAAGAAATGGGGTAATTATAGAATTAACTCAAGGAGAGGATAATCATGAGGTACAAGAGCAGAGGGCCGAGGGCATGAAGCTAGCCTGCACACAGACAAAGTCACCCTAAGAAGGTATAAACTCTAACTTTGGACTTGAAAGCACAGGATATTTCAAGGCAGAGAAATCACATGTGTGGGGGTGGCAGGTGGGACAACCGGGTTGTTGAAAGTTGTTCCATTTGTCCAAAGTAGAGAAATGGGGTGGGGGAGGGGAGGAGAGAGAAGTCCACGGGGACCTCATCGTGAGGGGCCTTGTACGCGATACAACAAACTAGGAGCTTCATCTCAAGAGCCACAGGAAGCCATCAAAGAGTTTAACCCAGAGAGTGAAGAGGTTAGACTTTGTGATTCGTCAACAGCAGGACTAGAGGCAGACAGGCTCACTGAGAGAGATTAAGTTGAGGCTGAGGCAGCTGTCCAGGTGGGGCATGGTGGTGACTGGAAGGAATGACAGTTGGGTTAGAAAGAAGTGGGCAGATTAAGGATTTACTGAGCAGGAAGAAGTAGAACTCAAGGTTGGGCTTCAAATAGGGACCAAATGAGAGTTGTCTGGGGCAGGTAGGCACCAAGTAAGAGTTGTTTAGGCAAGTCAAGAGCCAGGAGCTGAGAAGATTCTGAGGAGCTGGGAAGATGGTGGCACCAGATTCTGAGACCCGAGAAGGTGGGAAGAAGGACACGAACATCTCGCCCAGTGCATTAGTTCATGGTGTCTTGCAAACCTTTTCAGGTGAAACTGACTTTTCTCCAACAAAGCATGGCTCTTGAGTTCTAGAAATTAGGGATCCTCTTGTTTCCAAACACCTGGACTGATTTGTTAAAAGGCTCTGTCTCAGGGTACCACCGGAGGAATCTTTAAATGAATGTTCCCTAAATCCATGACCTGACATTTAATAAAAGCTGCTTCACTTTATTTTGTAAGTAATTCTCGGACTAGTTACTTGCACGGCATAAAGTTTAGGAGTGTTGCTCAATATTTGTGCCACTGACCTCCAGCTTATAAAATGAGATCAGAGTGCCTCTGAGATTATTTTCCTTCTTTTTAAAAGCAATGTAATTACCTAAAAGCATGGCTCTACTGGGCAGCAGCTAAATGAGAAAACCTTTAGCTTCAGGCACAACATACAACAATGATACATATTCTTTCCTTTCATATGGTGGGCCATAAACATGGGAAGGTAGCAGCATTAATTTCCTATAGAATGGTTGCCAGGATGAAATTTTCTGATCAGTGGTAAAATAGGCATGCCTGGACCTATGGCTTGTAAGAGTCCTGTGATATGGCCAATTCTGTGGTCATTTTTATAGACAATTCCCCCAGAAACCTTTAAAGCAAGACAGCCATAGGAGTGATGCACTGTCAGGCTGCAAGAAATGTTGGCCCATTACATCCAGATCAGTCCCTGAAGGGTTACTGTTAATATTTGGCTTTGGGGAGAGGAGTCAATAAAAACCCATGTTCGTGGCACTTTATATACACAGTGCAGGCAGAGGGAAGTCTAGGGGAAGTAAAAATAGTGTACATAGCACATAATAAGGATCATTAATAACAGTTACCAATTCTAACACTGCCAATGTGTGTGTTTATGGGGATGGTAACATAGCAAAGTAGTTAGCAGAATGGATGTTGGTGTCCAAGAGATTGAAGTCAAATCTTGGCTTTGCCAATTAGGAAGCAATGGGACTGAAAAAATTATTTAAACTCTAAATCTCAGTTTCCTTATTGATACAATAGGACAATATGCTGCTTCCCTGATGAATTAACACATGCAAAGGACCTAGATCAGTACTTGATGTATCATAAGCATTCAATAAATGGAGAAATGTGAGTAAAGGAACATAAATGTATACTAATGATCCATAGCAAGCTAACATCTGAGATTAGACCTAGATGCCTAGGATAACTAAAATATTATAAAATACTTGAATTTGTGGATGGTTGATTTTTTAACACGGTCTGCAGGAGACATAATATCATATTCCATTGACTCTAAGATGTGCATTTTTAAATATTTAAATGAGGGGCATTAGCTTTGCCTGCATATAAATATCAAAGTTCAGGAAAAAAAGATGAGAGCAGTTTGGAAGAAAAATCCAGGTCCAATAATGAAGCATTCTTTTAAGAAATGCTACATCATCAGTCTTCTCATTGACATGGAATATGACAATGCAGAAAAATACAAAACACCGATGGACCTTCATCTACAAAACTGTTCAGAAGAGCTCAACTTTAGAAAAACACCTCCTTCCATTTATTTGTTTTTGCTTTTTGTTCTCTCTATGTAAAACAGTAAGGTTAGGGAACAATGTATGTCTAACTAGGTCTGTTTATTACACAGAGCATTTTCAAGTCAATATGAAGTTAAAATTCCTGGTATTAAAGCTTCATGCCATAGTGTTAACTGTCTTTCTTGTCTTGGCAGACAGATAATAGAACCCCTTACAACTGATGACAACTTAGCTTTACTGAAATATAGCAACCAAGAAAGTATGAGGAGTCAAGAGAATTTAGAACTCAAGAGAACTCTGAGTTGAGAAAGACCAGCCTAGTGGATTCAAATCTTAGTTCCTCTATTTCCAGTGATGTTATCTAAGAACAAATGATCATCCTTCTGAGCCTCTGTAAAAGTACAGTTTTACTAAACCATTAAGCCAACTCTGTGGATTAAACAAAATAATATATACGAAGTGTTTAATACCATACCATGTAAGTACTGCAAGAGTACAATAATGATTGATATATTGTTATTATGATCATTAATGATCTACCTTTCTATTTAAGAAGTCAAACTACTTCTGGACATTTTTCACAGCGTGTAACAGAAAGCCATGCATTATAGCTACTACTCACCCACATAAAACAGAAATACACATTTACATGTATTAACGTAAGCTCTAAATTAAGCTCCTATAGTTTGGTTTAAGCATAATCTAAAAACGAATGTTCACTAGATCTGAAAGTTACATTTATTTTTTTTAAATATTTTATCTATTTATTTTGACAGAGAGAGAGATCACCAGTAGGCAGAGAGGCAGGCAGAGAGAAAGAAGGGGAAAGCAGGCTCCCTGCTGAGCAGAGAGCCCAATGCGGAACTCGATCCCAGGACCCTGGGATCATGACCCGAGCCGAAGGCAGAAGCTTTAACCCACTGAGCCACCCAGGTGCCCCTGAAAGTTACATTTATAATGGTCTGACTGAAAATGAAATTTAAGGTTAAGGTTAAGTAGGGGTGGTCAAGGGCAATGCAAAGACAGATGGCCGTCATCTCACTGAAACGAATGAGCAGGAGGAATACATGATTGCTAATCGAAAAGTCAGGCCATGTGTACTAAGAATACATAGACTGAAACCATCATTGTCATCAATAGGGGTTTCGAATGCAAGGCTTCAACAACTGGGAGACCTAAAGGCAGATACACTGAGGCTTGCAATTGAATTGATGTATATATGGAGAATTAAGAAAAATGCTCTAGGGGAAAGAGTAGTAGATAGTCCTTCATTTAACAGTAAATGAGGTCCTCATGTGTTATAGTTACAGAGGCCTATCTGAAGTTCCTCCCTGATTCTCAAACTTAAGATTCCTATTAAAGAAAAAATAATTATGTTTCTCTTGTGCTGACTTAAGTATTTTATTATAATGTTACTTAAATGTTTACATATAAAACTAGATATAAGGAATTATAATGTCCAAGAGAATCAGAAAAAAAAAAAAAGCCAAACAAAGCCAAAACAATGAAAACTGACTGCATTTGTTAAATGTCCTTGAAGTTGTTTTGCTGAAACCCGCTAACTGCTTGCAATTTGAGGAGGGTATTGACGGAACAAAGATTCCTTTGAGTTCAGCTTGCCAGAAACACCAAGCTGGTTGTGATGAGCCATTTACTTGTCACTGTTCTCTATTCGAACTCCTGCAAAACTTTATCCCTCACTTGACATGCATTTATTAAGTCTGGCTGTATTCTCTTCTCATTGGCCTTTAATAAATATGTGGTTGCAAGTCAGGACAGCAGAGTCCTTGTCTACTGCTTTGTGACAGACACCCCAAGCTGGGTGACTTAAGACAGCAATAATCACCTGTCTCTGCTGCTTTCTTTGGGCCAGGAACCCAGGAGTGGCTCAGCTGGGTAGTTCTGGCTTGGGGCCTTTCATGAGGTCATAGTCAGTTGGTGGCTGAGGCTGGGGTCCCCTCCAAGTCTTTGTCACTCACCTGGCTGCTAGTGGGGCTAGGAGGACTTGAATAGTTGGGGCTCCACTAGCTGTCTCTAGAAAGTCTCTCCATTTGGTCACTACAGGGTGGCAGTGTCACAAAAGCCAGATTTCTTATATGAGCCTCCCATATGCATGCCACAAGACAGAGAGCCAGGGGGACGCCGTATCACCTTTTCTCATTTAGCCCCTGAAGTCATGCAAGGGAACTGTGTCTCACATCATTCACTAGAAGCAAGTCACTAAGTCCTCCCTGCATTTTAAGGGAAGGGAAACTGAGACTCCCATTTGCTGAAAGGAGGGGTGTTAGAGAATTTAAAATATATTTTAAAGCCTGCAGATATTGAAATCATATGGCCCCATTCAGTTTTTAAATGTTCATCTGCATGAATCAGCATATGCTTACATCTCTTCACAAATCTCATAGGGAATTCACAGAACCCCAAGGAACAGGAAGCCAACTCTTATTGGTCTGTGGACTTTAGTCTGAGAAAAATTCAGTTATGCACCAATTACAATAACATGGAATGGAAGTTTCCTTAAATCGCAGTGTAAGAGAGAATGCACTTAAATAAACAGGAAGAGAAGATGAACTGGAAAGTGTTTTGTGAGTTGGTGAAGCTAAAGAAGTTAATGTATTCATGGATGACTTTAGGTCTTTTTAAGGGCCTTTCCCATATATTCAAATGAGAGTTAAAGGGCCCACTCCGTAAATAGCTAGGGTTTCATGTCAACGTTGTGCAATGTTCTTCCATCAGTGAATATCCACTGTTGAACAACACACCCTTCTACGTATTGGGGAAATGTTAGTAAGAGTAATGCACACTAATTTCTCATGGGTATTAGGGCTTAGAGGGGAACACAAGCTTTAAGAAAATAATTATAAATGCAATAACTGCTACAAAAAGGAAATCATAAGGTGTTGTGGAATGAGAGGCCTGGAATAAGTAAGCCAACATCCAGAGAATAAGGTGAAGGAAAGGGGGCTAAGGCATTTTCAGGCCTTTTCTATATTTGCTTTTGACCAGGGTTCATCTCTTACTTCAGACCTCATGCCATGAAACAGACTTCTGGTCCATAAAAGAATGTTCTTGATGAATATGCCTAATAATTCATAATTAAGGATTCTTTGGTGCTATGTAAATCCTGGTGAGGCATAACAGGAGAACAGATATTCAAATGGCTTGAGTCAATTCTCTGCAAACCATCATCTCATGAAGACAGGTCATTGTCTAGATGGTTTTCAGATGGGCTAGTAGCACATGGTTGGTTGACTCATGCTGGGTATTCTATGCATCAGGGATTCCCTTCCACTAGCAATTCATTTCTCCATTTCCACAGCTGAGAACAGTCAGAAAATAATGTCTTACCTCCTATTGTCTTCAAAAGGCATTGGGGTAGCTGTCTCTGCAGCAGGCAAGCTTTCCTTGTATTTCCACTTGTTGTCCGTAGGGTTCTCATGACTTGAGGAATGGCTCTGCTGTTATAGAAAGAAAGAAGATAGGTGAGAGAGGTGGGGGCAAGACCCTTCTTGCTTCTGACAATTCAGATGCTCTGAACTTCCTCTCTAGAGGGAGAGAACATTTTAACCCACATCTGGAAGGAGATGGCAAGACCTCCTCAGAGTCCCTGACTGCTGGGGCAGAACTTTTTCCTCTGCTGTCTTGTGTACAGTTGGCCTGATTAGCTTTCGTCTACCTCTTATACTTGAGACAACACTGTTATCCCAAATGACTGAGATGCAGCCAGCAATCCATTCATTAATTTCCTATTATCTGGAGGGAGAAGAGTATATGTGCAGGAGAGTTCATACTAAAAATATTTAACTGACGGAAGGGATCGACTGATGAGATTGGAAATTGGCCACAGGGGACAGCCCTTTCTTAGTTATGGGGAGATCCAGGAGTCCTAAGGAAAGATATAGATAGTCTCAGGATGGTTGTCATTTGCCAAGTGGTATGCACATATTTTAAAATAACTTGTGTACCTATAATAGTGGTGTGTGTTGAATAACTTGATGTGTGTGGCATTGTATACGTATCTGAAAATAACAAGGCATGCACTGAAAAAGAATTGGGGCTTCAAGGCTAGATTTCAGTGTCTGGTTCTTTATCTTTGCTCTGTGGCTTTGGGGAAGTCACTTATCTCCCTAAGCCTCAGGTTTCCCATCAGGCTAAATGATGCTTAAACCTCCTTCCATCATAACAGTCATTGCCACAATTCTATAGCCATGATCCAGGTACTCTTTTCATTTTTAGCAAGCAACATTGTGTTATGATGGAGAGCCTGCCTACTACTTAGGTCTGAATCCTGCTCAGTGATCCAGGGAAGGTTCACTAAGTTTCCTAGGTCAAATTTCTTTGACTATTAAAATGAGGATTACAATAGGATCTACAACATAGGGTTGTGATGAGGGTTCAAAGGGATAATGCAAGAAGAGTCTTTAGCACTATGTGTGCTACAGCTTACTCAATTGCTATGAGTTCCTATTCTAAAGGCTAGAGTCAGCTGAAGAGCTACAGAGCATTCTTTTTCATCCTTCACATCCATGAATTTCAAGGTTATGTTTCAAGTCCAAGTTTCCCTAGCTCTTGAGCCCACTCCTAGTGTTAATGACACATTGAATGTGAGGGGGAAGGTGGCATGGGGCCGTGTCTTCAGAACGTGTGCCAGGCATGGCCAAGGGCCCATTCTCTGATGTCTCAATCTGTTCAGCAGGGCTCTGCCACATGCCAATTTTTCCTAAGCCACAAAAAGGTTTAAAGTTTGTGGTGAAGTGAGATGTTCAACAAAGGAGAATTCTCCCCTTTGTTGGAATTTGGAAATAGAAATTCAAGGCCTCTTTTTTTTTTTTTAAGATTTTATTTATTTATTTGACAGAGAAAGAGATCACAAGTAGGCAGGCAGAGAGAGAGGAGGAAGCAGGCTCCCCGCTGAGCAGAGAGCCTGACATGGGGCTCGATCCCAGGACCTTGAGATCATGACCTGAGCCAAAGGCAGAGGCTTTAACCCACTGAGCCACCCAGGTGCCCTAATTCAAGGCCTCTTCATTTCAGACATTATCCTTGTCCATCTGGAGGGGTGAAGAGCCTCAAAGATATGGGGTTGGCTCTGGACAGAACATATCCCAGTTAGAATTTTCCTAATAGATTTTAATATGAAGGATATGGACGTATGAATGGAAGTGGCTCAGAACTTTTCATTAAGTATGAAAAACAAATTCAGTGGTCATATATTTAGAGATCATCTATCTACTATCTTATCTATCTATCATCTATCTATCTACAGAATTGGTTATAAAGTGGTTGAAATCCTGGGAATTCAGTGGCCCATCTCATTGAAGGGTCCAGGAAATGGGTTGAGTTTAGGCTTGGCTGGTTCAAGCTGCTCAAATATATTTTCCAGGACTTCTTTTTTCTCTATCTTTCAGTTCAGTTCTCTTCTATTTTGGCTTTTCTTTCCAAGAATATTTTCCCAAGTGGTGGCTAACAAGTTGACCAGCAACCCTAGACTTGCATTTTATCCATTTCTCAAGTATAGGAAAAAACCAAACCAAAAGAAAACAAAAACAAAACAACACTTCTTTCCAAATCAAGCAGCAAAATCCCAGGTGGGATTCTCATGGGTTCAGCTTGAGTTGTACATCTTTCTCTGAATTTCACCGAGGCCAAGGGGAAATAATGCTAACTGGCTGGGCTTGGGCCTCAGACCATCCCTTCGAGCCAAAAGGAAGTATTAAAATCAAACTTCATACATCAAAATTAAGAGGAAGTTTGGTTGCCCCAAAGAAAATTGGAGTGTCCCCCCACTGCCCCCAAGAAGGCAGTAAAACCAAGAGATCCCATTACAAGCAAGAATTTAGAATGAAAAAATTCATCAGCACACATGTGCTCATAGACATGTTTATCTGGAAACTTTGTGAAATAGCTGGAAAAATCAGCTGTCAATCTTGATGAATTATTTTGCTGTTTCCTTTTCCCTAGCAAATTCCTGGGGGTTCGTTGATCCAGCAGTCTTCACCTCTGTTGAGCCTTGACCCTTGAGCCTGGTGCTAGAAGCTGAGGAGAAGGAAGGAGCAGAACCCTCCCGGAACTCATGTCTGGTGTCTGGCTGAGAGCCAGAACATGCCACTACTTTATTATCCTGCCCTCCTACATGGATTTCTATATTCCATCATTATTCTCAAATAAAACTTGGACCTGCTTTTTCCCTTTGAATGCTGAAGGCTCTGTCTCCAAGTTCCCCTGCTGGAAGGCATATTATGAAACAGGATGTACCATCAGAGACGAACGTAAGAAATCCGAACTGCAGGGCCTCACATAAACCCCACTAGGTCTCTCTTAGGGGCTCCTTCCCCTTTCAACAGGTGTAAGGACAAAAGGCCCATTGTCCTTAGGAGCCTATAGGATAAATAGAAAGAACATGTCCTTGCTAGTTAATCTGCTGGCGATAAAGAGTATTGTTTTATCTCCTGCCATCTCCATGGTTCCATGGGATGAGTTCTATTGTGGCACAAAGTCTGCTTTGTCTTTCCAACCCACTGAGACGTTTAAATTGACCTTTCGTATATTCCTTGGTAGTCACAACCTGAGCACTGAGTTGGTATTATGCATTGAGAGGATTATCAATTTTTTTTTCCTACAAGAGCCCTATCATCTACAGAGATACTAGGATGCTGAAAAACAGTATGATTCTCTTCTTGCTTAAAAAAAAAAAAAAAAAGTCTATTACTTTTTTTGGGAGGGGGGAACAGTTTTAGGTTTATAGAGAAGTTGAACAGAAAGTATGGAGTTCCCATCTACTTCTTCACTTTGCCCTCTTCTGCAGTTTCCCCCATTATTAACATCTTCTATTAGTGTGGTCCATTTGTTGTAATTGATGAGCCTATATGAATACATTGTTATTAACTGAAATCCAGAGTTTATATTACGTTACTCTTTGTATGGCACAATCTATGGGTTGTCACAAATATCTAGTGACATGTATCCACCATTATAGTATCACACACAATGACTTCCCTGCCCTAAAAATCCTCTGTGCTCAGCCTATGTATCCCTCTCTCCCGGAAACCCGGGCAACCATTAATCTTTTTACTATCTCCATAGGTTTACCGTTTCCAGAATGTCCTACAGTGGGACTCATACAGTACATAGCTTCCTCTTCAGATTGGTGTCTTTCCTTAGCAATATGCATTGAAGGTTCCCCCATGTCTTCTTCTGAGTGGATAGCTCATTTCTTTTTACTGCTGAAGAGCTTCTGCTTAATATTTAAAGCTCGTTCGAGACCAGAATGGTTGCCCTACCCCCACTGGCATTTTCACATTCATGAGATTACTGGTCATCACCTAAATTTTGAAAAGTGGGCTTACTGCATGCATTATGTGAGAGAATTAAATTCCATTTCAGGATGGTTTCATGTACCTTCTATACAGCTGAAGAAAGAGCAAATTCTAGTATCTCAATCAGAGCCACAATAGAGGTGGTCTGTTCTGGCTGCCGGCAGCACAGGCGTTCTTCACATTTTTTTTTAACCTAGAAGAATTTATTTATATCCATATAGTTAGTGTTTTCCCTAAAATAAATGATCTCATTTTTTTTTTTTTAGTTCCAACAACATCAGAGGTCCCACATACCCAATTAGTAGTAATATCTAGTCCACGCAAACAGTGGTGAAGGAGTTCCCACTCACTTATATGGCATCTGATAGCCATAAATGGTATAGGCTTTCAAATTCACAGTCGTACAGTTAATTTCCTGGCTCTGTCCCTTCCTGCTGTATGTCTTTCAACAAACCATTTCTCCTCTTCTAGCCTCAGTTTACTCTTCCATAACCCACAGCTCATAATAGGGCTCTTTTAAGGCTGATGTGGATATAGGAGATAATCCACAGAAAGCATGGAGCACAGTTTCAGCTACAAAAAATGTCCTTGAACTTCAACCAGACCACATCAGGTAACAGGCCTGTATGTAAAGGAAACACTGAGTATAGCGTAGATCCTCATTAAATTATTTCTGACTGATCAAGGGGGCAAAGGAAGGGCAAATCCTTTCACGTGCGGGCTCTCAGAGAACACAGGCATTTATAGAAAGAAGCAGAATTAATTGGGGTCAAGAATGATGGTGGACATTAGGTACTCTGTGCAATTGGACACAACACACCCCACCACTTCTCGTACCTCTTGACTCTGCTCCTGCTGGCATGGTCCGCTACTGATAATTCACATTCTTCTTTTCCCCACCCTTGAAAAGTCCATTTCCTGAGCAAACACCTGCTTTGGTAAAATGATTAGCAGATAACCTGGTTCCTAAATTTAATGAAGGATTTCTTCAGGGTGAAACGGATGGTACAGAACATTCTCTGTCTCTCCTCCTCCTCCTTCCCCTGACATCGCTCTGATAAAATACACCATCAGCTCATAGTTACTTAGATGCCAGTGGTGCAAGAATCCCAATCTCACAAACACAAGAGCTAACGTTGTACCCTGGGTGTCATTTTTTATCCCACTTTTGCTTTTTACTCACTTTCATGTTGTAGACGAAGACTCTCTTGCCAAAGACAGCGTAAATAAACTCAGACACATCCTGTCTCCCTTACATCTTTGTTTATCTATAAATTGTCAGAGATACTGATGAAAATCCACTAAAGCATGCTTCAAGCACTTATACCAAGGCCATGTCAGATGGAAGCATGACAGTTTGATGTGAGGGGAAAGTATCACCTACGATGATCCCAACTTGGCTCTATGTGAAGACACGCATACACATTAAGGATGCCAACAAAAGATGACCGACCGTGACAGTTAGGGATGGACTCAATTGTATAAAGAAGCAATAATGAAAAAAAAACCAAAAAAACAAACCCACAGACACAGCCGTGTGACCAGGTAGCTACACAGTGAGGACGTGATGAAGCTTAGAGGTTCAGAGCATGTGTTTCAGGATGAGAACAGATTTGAAACCTGGCTGGACCTTGAACCTTTTAACCAGGCAACCCATTTAACTGTTCCATGCCCCCCTTGCATCATGTGCAAAATGGCGTAAATCAGTATCTACCTCAGACTGGGTGAGTTAAAATACGTCAGGTGCTTGGCTCCAGCAGACTTTGAGTAAGACTTAGCTGTTATTTTGATTGTATTAATAAGGATTGCCAATCAAGGAACACCCAATAGGCAGCAATGCCCCAATTTTATCACCATAAACCTTTCTTTCCAGGGCATCCTCTGAGGTTAATGTTCTACAGAAAACAACTGGGGAAAGGCTGCCTTAAATAAACAAAACCTGAGACTTTTGTGGTGGGAGTATGGGTTTTGTCTTGGATATCCTCACTAGCAAGTTACAAGTTTCAAAATAATGCTTGTGGTTGTTTCATTAATATTTTGGGCATTGGGTTTGGGGTCAGGAATCCTCAATGCTGTCCTCGTTTCTATGGAAAAATCAGATTTCATTTACATCATTCCTACTTACAGCAACTTTTCTGGGACCCAGATAACAAGGGTCTGCCTGAGCCAATGGGCTGTAAGCTTTGCAAAGCCACATTTTCCCTTTGGCCTCTGTCTACCTCATCCTGCTCTGGGTCAGAATTCCCTCTTGTGTCCCAAGAACGCAGAAGCCATCACCTACCCCTTGGGAGGTACTCTGAGCCTAGAAGAAGCATCTCGAGCCTCTCTGGAGAAAGATAAACTGTGTGCATGTTATGGGTATTTTATGATCTGTTATAGATGGATAATCCAGGATACAGTCTTACAACTTGACTTTTTTTTTTTTTCTTTAAAGCAAGGAAGCTCAGCAGTGAAACTCATTTTCCTCAAGTCCCAAAGTGGTTTTGCAATAAATCTGTGAATTTAATCAGCCTCCTCTGTTGAGGCAATCTTCCCTAATTGGGTTCTTGTGAAGAATAATAGACATGATGATAAAAATACTTAATCTCTGGAAAGGAAGCCAGAGTCTCATCAATAATACTGACAATAAAACCCCCGTTCCCTGAAAGAAATGGAGCACAGGCCTCTGGTACAACCCATGGCGCCAGGCTCGTCTGGCCTTAGGTACTATTTGCTTTTTAGACCATCGAATGCTTTCTCCTCCTTCCTGGCCAAACAGCAAGAAAATGGAAATCCCAAACTGGAAGACAGGGTTTCCATTACTTTTGGCCAGTAACTAAGTGGACTACTCAGTAGGCTTCTAGAAATTTTCTAGAAGATTACAAGAGAGTAATGGGGAATTGCATTCCAAATGAAAATAAACATGGAACACGAATCCAAACAACACAGTTTTCTCTGGTAGGCAATTCCTACTCCTTTCTCTCAAATCCTGGGAGTAGTGGTGGGGTCTGGGAGGGCCCCTGCCGGGAATGTACACACACAGCTATTGGCTATCAGCTGGCAAACCAGCCTAGTGACAAAATCGGGCATTGGAACTAGATGCCTCAAGTTCCCCAATTATTGGGCAAAGAGGATGTACAGATCTAGCTGGGATCTGTCCTACGTAGGGTGGGTGTTGAAAGAGGAAGACCCTAAAATTGGGGGCAGGCCTGGAAGGGCTGCACACCCCTGTAAAATGGGGAGTTGAGGAGCAATGGCAGAAGCAGTCTGGATTTTTCCATCCTGGAGAATGAGAGAAGCAAAGCGTGATAATTGAATTAGAGATGGAGGAAAAGGAATGATTTCACAAGGAGGTCATCTGTCCCAAGCCTTTCCCCATGAGCCTGGCATTCCAGCACCCTCTCCGTTCCTTGCATGTGAGAGCAGTCCCGACTTGTCCCCCCCACCCACCATGGCCGTGGCCCTTGGCAGTCAGCAGATCATGTTGGTGTTAAACACAGGAACTCACCTGTGGTCAGCAGACACAGGGCCAAAACTGCAGGAAGAGATGTAAAAAATGCCATCCTCCCTCTGAACTGGACACAAATGCTTGCTCGCACAACAAAAGATCTAGTGTGCTTGGTCTCCTCTAGCCTCAGGCCTTCATGAGCACGTGAATAGGGCACTGATGGGGCACAGATGCAGGAAAAGCCCAGGTTCCCTCGTTTCAGCCCCGAGCTCTGGTTTCTCTGCTTCCTCCCACTGGATGGCTTCAGGATGAATTCCTCCCAAAACCAACAGTAAAATTTAGCCACCACTCCTTGCAAGAAAAGAAGAAATCCTCATCTCTTCAGAGAATTTTTTTCGGTGTGAGTCTTGCTGACTTTGGCCTGTGTCTCACAGGCACACAAGCTGTGGGGGTTTCCAGGTGATCCTTCTAAGCAGACCACGTTCTTAACACAGTGTTGTCCCTGGACGAGAAGGATAAGCAACACCTGAGAACTCATTAAAAATGCAAATTTGTGGTCTCACACGGTCCTACTGAGTCAAAAGCTCTGGGATTTGGGCCCAGCAATGTGTGTTTTAACAAGCCTCTGGGTAATTCCCAATGCACACTTTTTTTTGAGGACACTTACCAGAAGCTGATCAGTTCTCTAGAAATCTGTTACAATTATGCCTGTGTGTTTGCTCCTTCTGTTCAGCCCATTTGGCGTGCTTCTTTCTTTTCTGCTTGGCAGACTCCTATTCAGTCTTTAAAGCCCTCTAGAAGATACCCTCTCCTATTAGTAAACCTCCCCTGATACCATTCTGTCTACCTAAACAGAATTTATTGCCCCTGATTTGCTTTCTAAGAATACTTCAGGTAGCCACTAATATATTATATGGTAATCATCACGTATCTGTTTTCCACACCAGGCTGTGAGGGCAGGAAAATATCTAATTCCGCAAATGCTTTACACAAAATATCATGGGCGTAGCTCTGGGGACACCAAAATAAAATAATTAAAATATTAATTAAAAAGTGGAATACTGCCTCATTTGCCTAATTCATTATGGCATGTGAGATGAGATTTCAAACCCCTGGCATGTGCTAGCTGTGTCAAGTTGGGCAAGTTATGTAACCTCTTCCAATCTTTTTCATAGGGAAGAAAAATGCTTATAGGATGTACCTTAGTGTTTATAGGATGACTAAGTTAGAAATATGTGTAACAGAAGCACCTGGGTGGCTCAGTTGATTAAGCATCTGACTCTTGATTTCGGTTGAAGTCATGATCTCAGGGTCATGAGAGCCCACATCAGGTTCTGCACTGAGCATGGAGCCTGCTTAAGATTGTCTCTCTCCCTCTCCCTCTGTGCCCTGCCCCTGCCCTGCTCATGCACACACTCTTTCTTTTTCTTTTCTTTTCTTTTTTTTTTCCCCACACACTCTTTCTAAGAAAGAAAGAAAGACAGGTAGATGTGTATAGTACTTAGGCACTGAGTGTATGTTAGTTGTTACTGGTAATTATAATAATAATAGCAGCAGCAGCATGAAATCACCAGTAACTTGCATTGTTGGTACAGAGAATTGCCTGGTACAGATTGTGGGCATCCACGTGAAGATTATTAAGAGATCAGGGTTCTAGACTTAACTGCTTTACTTGATAGGGTATTTGACACTCAACATAAACAAATTTGACTTGACAACAGATGTTTCCTAAGCTTTGCATACATGCTCCTGAACTGGCCCAGTTCAAGGATCGCTGAGTACCAAGAATCCTCCTGGAGTTATTTGAGGTTGTTTTCGGTCTACACAACACTCACACCATCTTGAAACAATAATTGGTTCTCAAACTTCATTTCACATGAGAATCACTTGGGAGGCTTCGGGAAAGCATCGGGAAGCTCCGGGAAAGCTTGGGAAGCATCGGGAAAACAAAATCCTGATGCCTGTGTCTAACTCCCGTAGACTCAAATTGAACTGATACCACATATGGCCTGGGCATCATCAGGACTCCCAGGTGATTCCCAAGTACAGCCATAGCCTCTCCGTGCTATGTTACTTCGGTTTGGATTTCTATCTTGTGTTCACTCTCTGGTTGTCCTAATGTCCCCTTCTCAACATGTGTTCGTGCCTGGGACCCTGGCAGGAAAGCTAGGGTGGGAGGAGTCCATGACACACGGGCAGACCCACCGTAGGCATTAAATCTACAGACACAGCAGCTTCTTTATCTCTCGAGGCAGCATTTTGTGCCTGCGTGCCTGCGTACCTGCGTAGGAGATGGAAGGGAGAGAGTCCCAGAGAAGACAGACCCAGGCAAGGAAGAAACTGCAGGAAAACATGTAGCAGGAACCTCACATGCCATTTGATAATCATCAGCTCGAAGATTCAGATCTTGCCAGGTCAATGCATTGGTGGGGGCAGGACACAAAGGAGTGAAAGGTACCTTGCTTCTGGCCCGGCCCATTTCTTCCCCTTGGGAGCAGAGAACACAGCAACAAAGGGGATTTTGAAATCCTATCCCACAAACTGTGTAAGACTGAACACAGGCAAATGAATCACTCATTGAAATCTCTTCGAGTTCTTGCATATCACTACCCAAGGATGAAGGCGCTTCCCCATTCAGAAGTGGAAATAAATTCTAAGAATAATAACCTTTTCATTAAAAAGCTAGGCTGTAATTTTTCCAGGGGTCAACTGGGTGCCATGCATATTTTTAGAATCTCTTTGGGCTGTGTCGGAGTGGGGCTGGCTTGGTGCTATTATGGTAGCAGGGATTCTGGTGTGTGTGTTTCCTCTCTGAGGTTGTGGTAGACAAGCAGGCATTCACATTTTGCAACTCTGTCATGAAAATGACACCCCTACTTCATGGTTTGGGGCTGTTTTTCCAGAAGTGGGCACAGATGGTGTTTCTGTCTCCTCCAGAGAATATTTTAGGATGTAAAGTCTCTGAAATAAATTATTCAACTGAGACCAAAAGAGTCTTCTGGAAAAAATCATATGTGAATAGGAAATAAGAGCAGCCTGGCCCAGCCTGAAAAAAAATTTAAATGCAGCTGGTTTTTAGACATGGTAATATTTGTAATAATGTTTGTATTGGGAATGTAATGAGACCTGGAATTGTGGAAGGCGGTGCTGTTTTATCCAGGAAATTTAGTGATTGTTTGGTCTTCCCTCCCCTTCCCTCCCTTTCTCTCCTCCCCTTCCACCCTCTCCACCTCCCTTTCCCTTCCCTCCCCCCGCTTCTTTTCCCTTTGCTCCACTTCCTCCCCTTCCCTATCTTCCTTTATCTTTTCCTTTCCCCCCTCTCTCTCTTTCTCTGTCCCCCCACCCTGGGACTGGCGAAGAGTAGGCAATAGTCCATACTTCTAAAACTTTGATAAGAATATGAATCACCTGGGGATTTTATTAAAATGCACATTTAGGGGGCACCTGGGTAGCTCAGTGGGTTAAAGCCTCTGCCTTCGGCTCAGGTCATGATCCCAGGGGCCTGGGATTGAGTCCCACATCGGGCTCTCTGCTCGGCGGGAAGCCTGCTTCCTCCTCTCTCTCTGCCTGCCTCTCTGCCTACTTGTGATCTCTGTCAAATAAATAAATAAATAAAATCTTTAAAAAAAATGCACATTTAGGGGTGCCTGGTGGCTCAGTGGGTTAAAGCCTCTGCCTTCAGCTCAGGTCATGATCCCAGGGTCCTCAGATGGAGCCCCACGTTGGGCTCTCTCCACAGCGGGGAGCCTGCTTCCCCTTCTCTCTCTGCCTGCTTCCCTGCCTACTTGTGACCTCTCTCTCTGTTAAAAAAAAAAAAATGCACATTTAGATTCTATAGTTCTGGAGTGAAACCCGTTGCATTTCCAGCAAGCTCCCAGGTTAGGTGGCTATTCCTGGTCTGTAGATCATTCTTTGAGTAACAAGTGCTAGAGGGGGAAAGCTATGCTTTGCCAAGCTACTAAATTAACTATTTCATTCATCCCTTCAATAAATATTTACTGAAGCCTGCTTAGTGCTGGGCACAGAGCCAGATGTTGGAATAAAGTGGTGAGCATCACAGACCCCGTCCCTGACATTTTTGAGCTTAGAGCCTAGGGTGCATGATAAACAGCCATTAGATGATCACCTATGGAAATATACCAAGTCCGGAGTAGGAGAGGTATAGGAGCAATGAGATTATAAAATCAGGTGCTTTCATGAAAGGGTCAGAAAAGACTTCCCTGAGGATGTGACGGTGAGCTGAGTTCTGCAAGTGACCCCAATAGTCCTTACTATGGTGGTAGCAAGCAGCTCACCATTCCTGAACATTTACACAGGCCTACTATTACACAGGTACCCTACTATTTCTGTGCATTGTCTCATTCAGTTATCAGTGTCTGCATAAGGTAGGTGCTATTATCCAGTTTTACAGAAGAGAGAGCTGAGGCTTAGAAAACTCGCAGGAGGTCACAGAGTGAGGACACAGCAAATTCATGACCTAAGTGCTGGCCATACATATTCTTAATGATGCCCCCAAGTGCTTCCCTGTCTGGGTGAGAACATGAACGAGGACAACCACTCACCCCACTGAATCAGCTGAAATGGCTTCTTTGCTCCTTGTTGTCACAACAACCCTAGAGAAACTAGGGTTTCTAAGAAAGAGCCAGGAAAACTCCAGGCAGGAGCTAAAGGTATGCTTTGCCAATAACTTGCTGTGCATTTCGGCAAAGATCTGACAGCGACCATGTTTGCAGCACATTCTGTGTGCTGGAAACTTCTCCAGGAGCTTAATGTAGGATTAGCTCAAGTTTTCAAGTTCATTTCGTGAGACCCGAATTATGTTTTAATAGCTGCATTTTACAGGTGAGGAAACTGAAGAAACTTGAAGAAGCTGGAAGGGCACAGTTTGTAATGGGGCGGGTTTGGATGCGAGAGATGGACCAGTACAGTGAGACAGTTCTCAGTGTGGTCCGAAGATTCCTTCAACTGGCCAAAGGTTTTTTAAGAGGGCTGTGTGGTCACAACAATTAGCTTAAAAATGCCAAGACATTGTTTAACTGTGTGTGTGTGTGTGTGTGTGTGTGTGTGTATTAACATTTGCCCCGATGGCTCAAAAGCCTTGCTGAGCAAAGCTATGGCTGCCTTGGCAAAAATTTTAATTCTTTTTATAGTGATGTTAATTATATAAATTGAAGTTACTTTTCTCCTAGCCATATTACATGAGGACTTCTGACAAACACACATAAATCAATAAAGTTTCGGAAGATACAAACATAACTGGAAGCTAACACCTAGAAATCCATGCTAAATCAATGAGCAGAGGGCCCCGGGACAATAGCCTGGTATTACTTGTTGCCAGTAATACAGTTCAGACTTTCAAGCAAAAATCAGAATTTTGGAAAACGTGTCTTTGCCACCATTAGCTTGTCAGCTTTCCATTTCATAAGGCCTTTTTACAATGAGAGCGGTGACAGTAATGAGCCTGTTTAAAAAAAAAAAATTTTTTAAAGATTTGCAAAACTTACTGAACTGGTATTTTCCTAATGTCCAATGTGTAGTGTTAAAAAAACAAAACAAAACATGCATGGCTAAAAGAGCCATCAAAAACACAAAATGACTCACAGAGTTGACTATATAACAAAGTATGAAAAATTTCTTGATGTGATTTTGGATTCCACACTACAACTAACCTTTATGAAAACAGCAGTTGTCATACTATCAAAAGGAGCACTTTTGCATACTGTCAAAGAAGAACACCTACAATTATCTGAAAAGCTATTAAACTATTCTTTTCCAATTGTGTATCTGTATGAAGTTGGATTTTCTTCGTATCCTTCAATCAAAACAGCATAAAATAGCATGTTGAAGGCAGAAGCAGATGGGCTCATCAAGCTGGCTTCCACTAAGTCAGACACTAAATGTAAAACAATGCTACTCTTAGCCAAATGTTTTTTGTTTGGGGAAACATAATTATTTATCTTAACATGTTATTTATGATAACATATAGTTAGCGTATGATTGTTGTTTTTAAATGAGCTAATGAGGAAGTATTTTTTCACTTAGTTTCATTTTAAATGCAGTAACTATTGACAGGTATAAGGCACATAAACAAAGCTCTTTTGGGTCCTTGGTACTTTTTAGGAGTGTTAGGGGCTCCTGAGATTAAAAAAAAAGTGTGAGGATTTGGGGCATATGCACTTACGAACATGGACTCTAGGGCCGCCTGGGTGGTTCAGTTGGTTAAGCATCTGCCTTCGGCTCAGGTCATGATCCCAGGGTCCTAGGATCGAGTCCCACATAGGGCTCCCCGCTCAGTGGGGAGCCTACTTCTCCCTCTCCTGCTCCCCCTGCTTGTGCTTTCTTTCTGTCAAATAAATAAAATCTTAAAAAAAAAAAAAGAACATGGACTCTGTGCCCTGGGTTCAAATTCTAAACACCATCTCCTAAGGGTTATCTAGCGTTGGGTAAATGATTGCCTCTCCCCCTGCCTTCTTTTTCCCATCCATTGACTGGGTGTAAAGACAATAATTCCTATCTCCTGGGGTGGTAGTGAATGCTGAACAAGTTAATACAGGTAAGTTCTGAGAACACTGCCTGACAGTGCTAGTTCTTGTCTGATGGCGGAGTCAGTGTTCTTTGCACTAGATTCCATTTTTTGAGCATTAATTTCCTTATTTCTGAGATTTTTTTTTAAAGATGCCTCTCTAGGGGCACCTGGGTGGCTCAGTGGGTTAAGCCTCTGCCTTCGGCTCAGATCATGATCCCAGGGTCCTGGGATCGAGCCCCACATCGGGCTCTCTGCTCGGCGGGGAGCCTGCTTCCCCCTCTCTCTCTGCCTGCCTCTCTGCCTACTTGTGATCTGTCTGTCAAATAAATAAAATCTTTTTTTTTTAAAAGATTTTATTTATTTGAGAGAAATAAATAAAATCTTAAAAAAAAAAGACGTCTCTCTAGCGTGGCTATTGCATCTCCTGAAAATATATTCCCTACAGATTAAAAGTACAATACTACAGCTTTCTAGCTAGAAATGGTGCTAGCTTAGAAAACAGTGGTGTTTAGCCTCTTAGTGGAGGATACATGCACTGTGTTGACAAAGTTACTTGAAAAGCAACTTAGACGTGCTCTTCAGATTTGAACTTAGATAGTTTTTGGACTATGTTGATTCTGATCAAGGGTGTTGATTATGAAAGCACCGTGAACATGCCAACAAACATCAAGTTGCATTCTGTTTTCCTGCAAATATTTATGGAGCTCCTCCTGTGTGATAAGCACTGTTCCTGGTGTGGGAATAAAACAGAGCAAAGCAAACAATGGCAGGAATGTATATTCTGAGTGTGTCTATCGGGAGAGACAGATAATAAATAAGAAACACACAGAGCATGGTCATTGATGATAGGTACAAGGAAGAAAGATAAAGCAAGTAGAGGGGAAAGGACATGTGCTGTGAATGTGGATTGCATGTATCATCAGGGCATTGGGAAAGGCCGCACTGCAGATTCTGGAATAAAGACCTGAGGAGTGAAGCATGTTCATATCTGGGTAAAAGAATTCCAGGCACAGGGAAGCCATGTGCAAAGACAAAACAGGAATCTTCCTGGTATGTTGCGGGGATAACAAGGAGGCCCGTGTGGCTGGAGTTGAGTGGCTGAGGCAGGAGTAGAAGATGGGGTCATGGTAGTAAGTGGTGGCAGATCACAGAGGGCCTTGTTGACTTCTATACGCTGATTTGGGAAACAGCTGGAGACTTCTGAGAAGGAAAATAACAGAGGCTGACCTTCATGTTAAGAGAAGTAGAGACGGAGAGAGAGAATTTCCAGCAGACTCTGCACCCAATGTGGAGCCCAATGCAGAGATCGATCTCAGGATCCTGAGATCATGACCTAAGCCAAAACCAGGAGTCTGTTTGCTTAACTGTCTGAGTCGCCCAGCACTACTCCCTCCCCAACTTGGATATTTAATGCAACAAACATGACAAGAGATCCTGGCAGTGTGAGTCCATGTGGCTGCAATGGAGGCGGTGATGTGGGCAGATGCCAGATCCATTTTGAAGTTAGAGCCAACAGGAGCTGTGAATGAATGGAACATGTGGTTTGGGAGAAAGAAGGGAGTCCAGGATCACTGTAAAGCCTGAGTGCATGGAAGAGTACAGTGCCAAGAACGGAGACAAGGAAAACTGGGGAAAGCAGCAGCTTTGGTGGGAGCCATGAGAATAACAGAGCTTGGGGTCCAGAACATGAATCTGGGAATGCTTACTAGGCATCCACATTTCTCTCAGATATGCTCAAGGAGGATCCCAGTCAGGAGAAGTGGCTGATACATTGTTAGGAATTGCTAAAAAAAGAAAAATGAAGATGAAAGTGGTTGTATATTTCTTTGTTGGGGATAAAAAAGAAAAGCCTGAAAAATTACAAAGAAGGGTGTGCGTGTGTGTGTGCGCGTGTGTGCATGTGCACGCGTGTGTTTTAACGTCATTCTAGTACAGTTCCAGAACTTCACACTCAACGCCAGGTGCGGTCTTATTAATGTTTTGGAAGAAAAGATGATCTGTTTTGAGACACAATGCCTCCACTTATGGAACTAGAATTAGCTCAGCTCTCACTCCCCTGTGTACGGAGATCTCTAATTGGCCATCCATGCATGTCCCCGTTGGCAGGAAGAGTGAATTTCCGAGGCTCACCTGTTCACTACTCACACTGCATCTGGGTTTTAGATTCATTTTAATTTTTCATAGCTCCTTTTGCCTTTCTCAGAAATGTAACTTGCTCGACTGCACCCGTCCCTTCTCACCCATGCTGTTCTTGAGTCTGGCTGCCTGATCCACGGTCATTAATAATAAAAACAGCATTTCCCAATATAGTATCATCTGCAGATTGCATCAATGTGTCTTTGGTATTTTTATCCAGATATTTCCAAAAGAGGTCCAATAACGTGAGTAATCATCTTACAATTAAAGTAAGGGAAAGGTTAGGTTTTGTTTTGTTTTGTTGTTTTTTTTTGAGGATAAAAAGGGACATGCTTTCTGTTGCTTTTAATAGCTCCAGTGCTTTGAAAACAGATAAGAAAAAAAAAGAGCAGGGATAGATTTTTATTTTTCTGAGGATGCCAATCCATTTGTGGGCTGGGGAGAATCGGTCAGAAGCTCAAGAAAGATGTTCTTCATCCATATCAGGCCACACGTGTTTTCAAAACAAAGATGAGCAAGAAATACAGATTTCATAACCTAAAATCTCCTTAGCTTTATTAGATCCCAATAAGGGAATGCCATGGCCGAATAAAATACACTAATGTGTTTTGACACAATTCTCATGTCTGTTTCTTCTTCCTGAGCCAAATGGGGTTTCCAGCCATACAGAGCCAGGGCAGGGCTGTCCAGCCACCAGTTGGGTTCGGTTTTTGTGCAGAACATATACGTCCATCTACTTAACAGGCCATCTGAGTATTAGTCTAGATGTCAACAATGATGCAAACGTGACATCTCTTGGCTTGCGAGTTGCTCTAGCTCTTGTGTGCTGACAACTTTACGAAGTCATGGGACAGGACTTGGAAAGGAATTGTTTTGCTGGGGATACATCTCATGGCTCAGCTGCAGGCTGAAGTCTGCGGAAGGAATTTGCTTTCGGCAACTTGGTGAATCCGCGGAGTAGGTCCATTCAATTTCAGTTCTGCACAGCTGGCTGACTGAGGAGCTTTCTCTTTCTCTTCTCAGAGCTGAGAGACATCTCTTGAATGATTTTGGAATGACGATTGCCAACTCTCTGGAGTTCTCTCTTTTTGTTTTGTTTCTCTCAACTGGGGTATTTCTTCTCATGTTTTCCTCATCTTAAGATTTTTTTTTTTTTTTTGGCTAATATATGAAGTGTTTTTTTTTTTTTTCTTTTTCTTTTTATGGTTGGTTGCACCAGACATCAAGTTGGGTTAACTTCACGAAAAAATTAGGATTTAGTACAAAGATCCAGAAGTGCTGTAATGGAATTGTGAGCAGGAATGCAGTGAGGCCTCAGAAAATTCTAGAATAGTGAGCTGTAGGGACAACAGGGACCAGAGAGTATACACTCTCCATCTCTGCTTGTATCTGCACACCTGTTTCATTTTCTTTTGTCCCAGCAGACTCATCTTCTCTGCTCCTTATCCATATGGTGGGGAAAAGATGCCCACCCACAGCTCCCCAGGCCATGTGTTGTAGTTCCAGGCACATGAAATGACTGGATCAATTCCATTCTCTATCTCTCAGCTCTAATTCCAGATTTCTGGGGAGAATTGACCCACCATGCTTCAGGCTTCCACCCCTGGTTCAGTTGTCTGTGAAATTCCCAAGCGTGGCTTCTGTCAGTCCCTTAAATGTTTGTGAGCAGTTCAGAAACTCTAAAACGTGTCTACTATTTCCTACTATTGTAGGAAAATGCCTAGGGGACAGATGAATCTGGATAAAAAAAATACCAGGACACTAGAAAGGAATATTCTAATCTCATTTTTCCTACAGAGTAGGAAATGGTATTCCAAACATCTCACCCCTCCCGCCAAAACTGTCAAACGATCCTCAGGAGCAACGAAGCAGATGGGTTGAAAAATCAGGCTTATACTAAGCCTTGGCATTTGCTACCTGATTTCAACCACAATGCATCTTTCCTCTGATGGTGTCATGCGCTAGGGGAGAACATAAAGTCTTTAGCAAATACATTTCAAGTACTTGTAAGTCTTAAAACCAAAAGGAAGTGGGAAACCCGATGGTCCTCTTGATTTAGGACTTTGACACATGGACAAATATCAGTTTGCAAGGATTCCATTTAATTCTTTCAAAGAATATTTTCTGAGCAATTTGCCCTGCGTGTCAGACGCATTGTTAGGCAGTTATCGTTAGGACTTTTGGGTTGCAAGAATCTGAAAACTTAAGTATGTGAGTATTAAGCTTACATACTTGAAAAACTTGGAGTAGCACTGACAAAACCAAGTAGGCAAAGCAAATGTCATGAGGATTTGGCCTCTTTGAATATTTTTACTCCAATTTCTTCCGTGTCTACTTTACAACAACACAGTTTTCTCCACTTGGTGACTCTAGATTTTAAACTGATTCAAATCTTAAAGAAAAGAAAAAGAGTTTCCAGTCCTCCATCTCTCCTCCCTCTCCAACTCCTTTCTCTTGTTCATTCCAGCAAAAGCCCAAGGCTTAGCCTTGATTGGCCGTGATCGGTCATGGACCTGTTCTCAAGCTAGTCACTGAGTCCAGAGAAGGTGGTGCTTTGATGGGCCAAGCTGGGTCACAAGAGCAATCCTGGAGTTAGAATAGAGAGGACACCAACCTAACTTACAGGGATTGACAGTGGGGGAGGGATTGTTCCCCAAAGGAAACTCAGGACGCTGACACCCAAAGAAGGGTGGAATAGATGCTGGAAAGGCAAATCCCACAAACATCCCCTATTTAGGCCAAGGAAGATGGAGAAACATACAAGTTACAGTCATTAATACCTAATGGTAATAGGTGCACTAAATGACATATTTGGAGAACAAAGGTGAGAAGCCATTCATTCTGAGAAATTCAGGAGTGGGTGTTTTTTTTGTTTGTTTGTTTGTTTTTTCAGAAAAGGTAACATTTATGGTGGGCCTGAAAGGATATGAAGACGCAAAGAGGTAAAAATGGTGGGTGACTGAGGAGAGGACATTGTGGGCAGAGAGAGCAGTATATAAAGACACTGTGAGATGTCTAAGGGGTGATACACTTTGGAAGATATTACCAGTGTGTATTGAGAGCACACAGGTTAATACAAATACAACATTTCTGACCTTTGAGGACTGGCATCAGTGTATAAGTGTATTTACTGAAGATTCACATGTATAAGGCTTCAGGTCTCAAATTATAGACAAGCACGGACACGTTATGTGCAAGGATGAAATCAGCAAGGACCGTGACTTTAGTCAGATTTGGTATGAATCCTGCCTCAGCCACCTACTAGCTGTATGACTCTGGAGAAATAACTGAAGTTGTTTAACTTGAGCATTTCTATCTATAGGATCGTGATGTGTCTATGGTGTATTGCCTTTCTGAAAACAAAAATGAAAATAACTGAGATGGCTTACACAAACTACCCAAAATGGCATCTGGGCTACAACATATAATAAATACTAGTTATTCCCTCTTCCCATTCTCCATGTAGACACTCTCACTGTTTCTTCTAAGAACATGAAATTGATTTGCTTCTGACTGGGCTATGCATAAATACTGGGAATTGAAAAAAAAAATTCCTTTTGCTCTCACAGATCCACTCTCACCCTTCGTCCAGTCTGCCCAGTATCTCAAGATATCGGCCTTCAGAGAGTGTATTAACAGCTTTTCATGCCCTCTGGCTAATGGTAGCCTCAGCAAAATAGACCCTAGTACATGGAGGTAGGAAAGAATAGATTAGATTGGAGCTTTTATTCTCCAGATTCCTCTCCTATAAAGTTGTCATGGTTCTTTTCAGACAGGCTTCTCCACCCATCTACCATCCTCTCTCCCTCTCTCCTTCCCCCCCACCCCCCCCCCACTGTGTTTTACATCAGACCTAGAAATATACACAGTGCTGCGACCTGTACTAGATGTCTTTGTCCATTAGGGCTGGTATAACTACATACCAAAGACTGGGTGGCTTCTAAATGAAACTTATTTCTCAGAGTTCTGCACACTGGGAAGCCTGAGATCAAGGCACCGGCAGATCGGGTGCTTTGTGAGGGCTTCCTGGCTCATAGATGGTCATCTTTTTGCTGTGTCCTTACATGGCGGAAGGGGCAAGGAATCTCTCTCAAAAATGGTAAAAGAAGGGCACTAAGCCCATACACGAAAGCTTGGCTCTCATGACTTAGTCACTTCCCAAGGGTTCCACCTCAAAGTATTATCACATTGACCATTGGGTTTTCAACATATGAATTTTAGGGGGAAACAAATATTCAATCTGTAGCACTGGCCCCATGCTATGGTATAATCTCTTGTGGTATCATTATATCCCGCCCATGCCTTTGTTAATTACTCCTTTATTAATCTCTCCTAAAATTACCCAGTGTGATTATATTATTATTTTCCTCTTGGGACTCTGACTTGCCCTGACATCAAGGAAAAACTTGATGACATCATTAATCTAATTTGATATGAGCCCTTCCAAAAAACAACCAAGATAAGTTCTTACTTCCATAAGTAGGGGGAAAACTCTCCAGGCTGAATGGAGGCATTTTGTTTAAATGTAGTTAATGTTTAAAAAAACTACCATTTGGGGGGACTGGGTGGCTCAGTCATTTGGGTTCTGGAACTCCTGATTTAGACTCAGGTCATGATTTCCGGGTCATGAGATCAAGCCCTGTGTCAGGCTCCACACTCAATGAGTAGTTTGCTTGAGATTCTGTCTCTCCTCCTCTCCCTCTGCCCCTTGCCCCTGCTCATGAGCGCTCTCTCTCTCTCTCTCTCCCTGTCAAATAAATAAATAAAATCTTAAAAAAAAAAAAAAAAAAGAAATAGCACAAGATTCATTACCTCCTGGGTTGAATGGGAAGATGGGAGATGTAATACCTAAGTCCTATTCATTTCCTGTCCTAATGGGTTTTTGATGGTTTTGGGGTCTCAAGTTGTTCCATGTAGAGTGTCAGCCATTTTGAAGTCTGCAAAACTTCACTCTTCTCTTTAGATATTGACACCAAATCTTCTAAGAACAACTCTGTTTGGCTGCTGAAAGGCAAATTGTTTCAAAGGGACAAAGTAGGGAAATAGACCATATGGAGTCAGTGTCCATGGCATATCTTTGAATTGGTATGCCAATTCAAACACCACCAATACCATCGAAACCAATTAATTCTAAGCAAACTACTAAGTTGAATCATAGAGAATTGCTGTCATCCTACCATTTTCTGACCTACAAAATGACAATTTCCTTGGGTTTAACTAGCAGATGACTCTTGCTTTTCATTTTAAAAGAAATGACCTTTATTTGCTTCCCTGTTCCTTGGTAGAATTTTCTCCTCACTTTGGTGGTGAATACCAGATTTTTGGTTCCTTTGTTAAAATATCTGACAGATGAGCATAAAAACTTTGTTATACTATTTAATTTTTATTAGTGAATATATAAGTTGCAGTGACTTTGTTCCCTATATTTACCAATTGGGATTTCTGATAAATACATTCAAACAAAATCAAGACAATTCCAGAAAGTAAAAATTCAACTCTCACTAGAAACAATGGCTGGAAATATATAACCTATTAATGATCACAGAAGCCTATGGGTCATTACTTTTTGGATATTAAAAATTCTACTCTCAGTTAAGATTTATTTATAAGAACATCTAGTCTTACCAATAAACACCATTTTATTCTGTCACCTACTTTAAATAACTATACAGCCTCAAAAAATGAAGGAATGAAGGGGTGGCCTACTAATCTTTAACCAATACCAATGCATCCTTTCCAATGATGACTTGTATAGTTTTAAGATAAACTTAATAAGAGGTGTTTTATTTAAGGTCAGAAAGTACCAGTCAATTACACCCAAGCCAAGATTATGCACTGAATACATCCTCTCCTGGGAAGAATGAGGAGGCATTAATGCTACAGGGATTGCCTGGGGGTTGCAGTTGTCTCAAATGGAGTATGTCTAGCTTTTGGAGAAAGTTAAAAATAAAGTCATCCTCTGAAACTAAAGCTAACAAAATCAACAGAATGTCATAAAATTAGTTCTTTGAAAAAGTAACATACCAAATGTCAAACTATGTGTGTTCTTTATAAGACAAGACACCATGTCTTTAAAGGCATCGAGAGGAAAAACTAAGGAAAAAAATATCTCCTAAATATAGGTAAAATACAATTATAGTCCTGGTATGTTATAAAAGGTTATTTTTGGGCCAAGAGTTGTATGTAATTACAACAGCCTGCATATAAAATATTTTGCCCCATTGCCATATCATATTGCTTACAAATTGTCTAAAAAGGAAAATGTGACTTCTGGTTTCATAGGTGTATTACTTTCCTGTGTCTGCTGTAACAAATTTCTTCAAAGCTGGTGGCTTAAAGCTGTAGAGATTTATTCTCTTACAGTTCTGCAGGGTTAGGGTGTTGGTAGACCAGAGCTCCTTCCAGAACATCTAGGGGAAAACTCATTTGTTGCTTCTTCCAGGTGCCAGCTGATGGCTACCAGCATCCTCTGGTTTATGCAGGCGTCACTCCAGTCTTCAAGGCCAGCATCTTCACATCACCTTTGCCTCAGTGTGTTTCTGATTCCCCCTTACCTAGTTCTTACAAGGATATACGTGATTTCATTTAGAATCCACCCAGATGATCCAGGATAATCTCCCTATCTCAAGATCCTGAACTGTGTAATCACCCTGAAAAAACATTTTCTCCATTCAAGGCAACAGGTACAGACACCATGGATTAGGTCATGAATCAAGTTTGGGAGGGGGAGTTTTTCTGACTACCGTAACAAGGAATTGTAGCTAGAGCTGACTACTGACAGGAAAGACTAGAAGTCAGAATCCTGGGGTCAGGCCCTTGCTTTGTCACAGTCTTTGGGCAAGCCACTTCTTTGAGATGCTTTTGTCATCTTTGATATTGGAGTAAGTTTAGGGGAAGATGTTCTCTAAGGTCCCTTTGAGCTTCAGAATTATATTAGGCATAGATAAGACAGATCTGTCAGTATTTATATTTTGTTGTCAAAGGGTAGGTAGAGAGGCAGAGACAGAGAGAAAGAGAAAAAGAGGAAGAGAGAGAGTAAAAGAGAGAGAGAGACCAAGCTCATATTTGGGGTATTAGCTGGATACTAACTTCTCAGCCACCAGAAATGTACCAGAATGGTGGAATCAGGGTAAGTCTCTGTGTATCACACCTCCCATAAGACCACAGAGATAATGCCCTTTGTTCTGATTCAAAGGTCACAAGCAACTTTCTGACTATTAATGCTATGTTTCAAGTACCTTGATTTCAGGAAGTCTTGACCCCTAGAAAAAATATACCTCATATTATAAATTGATGATTTCCTTGGGCCTGACAACTACACATTGAACAAATAAAATGTAGCTCCCTAGTGCCTCCAATTTGAGTTACCTAGTGAGCTTTATCCTGTAGAAGCCTGGCATTTATTGTTTTATTCAATGTTCACTGATCTAAGGCAAATAATAACAACAGTAAGAACACTATCACGCATGCACTGAAGACTCATTCAATGCGGGCACAGGGCTAAACACAGGTCATGAATTGTATCATGCGCTCTCTATAATTTTCCAATGTACTAAGATCATAATCAACAAATCATCGTTGGATACCGGCTATGTGCCAAGCATATGATTGATGCTAGAGATATAGGGATGAGAAGGACCTTGTATTTAAAGTAATTTAAGTCTAGGGACACCTGGGCGGTTCAGTCGTTAAGCATCTGCCTTCAGCTCAGGTCATGATCCCAGAGTCCTGGGATCGAGTCCCACATGGGGCTCCCTGCTCAGCGGGAAGCCTGCTTCTCCTGTTCCCACTCCCCTGCTTGTATTCTCTCTCTCCCTCTCAAATAAATAAGTAAAATCTTTAAGGAAAAAAAAAAAAGTAACAAGTCTAAAAGAGGAGACAAATATTAAGCAAAGAATTACAGAATAAATGAATAAATGTAACATTTACAGCTGCATTACGGGCTACCCGTGAAGGTATATGGTGCTATCAGACTCAGTGAAGAGAGAAATCACTTTTGAGAAAAATCACCTGATTTGTCCCAGGTCACAGCTGAAGTTGAGAAAAATAGCCTAAGTGGCTTTTGATTCCGGGCTGCTGACTTGGATTCCCCATTGGTAACCACTCTGCTATGCCTTGCCCCATGCCTGATTTCTCGATCACTGTTAGATATGACATGCTTGTCTTTTCTGTTGGCAATCTGTAAGTGGTCATTTTCCCACCATGACTGCTTGGCTCCAAAGTTTAGTTTTATTGACTTGATTGAACATTCCTAGTACGTGGAAATTCTAAAAAGAACCCTCAAGCCATTTCTGAAGTCTATGACACAGACTTGCTATCGCATTTTATTCAGCGTTTGATTCCAGGCCCACTTCTGAAAAGTGAAAGTGTGTACTTGGTAAATTCCTGAAACGGACAAGAACCCTTTGGCTATTATTCAAAAATGTCTAATACCATGAACTAAAGTGGTGAGTTATTTCCGTACTCCACACACAACCCCCACCCCCACCCTTCAAAGTAGAGTGCTAAACTATGTTTACCACTGGGTACAAAACCATTTCCCCTTGAAGATAATGTGAAATAATTTGATAATGATGGTGGACTGGAAAGCTATGTTGATACAAATCTATTTAAATCTGCTATGTTTTAAGAAATTTGTTCTAACTGACCACATTTGTATGCAATAAACTATTTGTATAGCATCTTTAAATTAAACTTCACACACCGTTAACTAGATATGGCATTAGTAAACACAACCATTTCCTCTTATGTTAACATAGTTACACTAAGGGTGAACTCGCTTTCAGTTTATTTGTTTCCCCAAAGTATAGTCGCTTTGTCATATATAAGCAATACATTTTATGTGGGCAAAGCCAGAAAAAGCCAACATTCCCCATGTACTTTATATTTCCTGTAAGTAACTACAAGCGGAAATGTTGGCTTTACATCCACTTTAATTAAAAAGAAAACAAACAAACTTGGCTTTAAGTCTTTCTTTTCCATTATAAGCAGGATCATAATATAATACAAATCAGTCCTTTGAAAAATTTACCACTTTATTTTTTATGTTTTTATAATTTGAAATAACTGGCAAATATAACTTAAAAGAGTTAATTTTTTTTTTTTTTCCCGTTTGGAATAAGCAGTTTTGAAGAGCTTTCCTCTGAGCTGTGCCCTGGCAAATTAGTGAGCAAATCAAGGAGGGACTCCACAGACTCACATACCATTACACACTCAACAGCAAGGGTAGTGAGGGATGGATCATGCAATTCGAATTGAAACACCAACTACACAAATGCCCAGTCCCATTTAAACTGGTGACATATGCCCTTTAATTCCAAGGAACTGCTCTTCCATTCGTCATTTCTTCCCACATATCTCTATAATCTGGTAGAGCAGAAGATGCCTGAGAAATCATTTTCATTCTGCCTACAACTAGTGAGGATGATTTTAGAAATCCTAAAGTAAATACTTATAATCCCTGTCCTCTTTAAGTGATCAGTCAAAGGGGACATGACATGTTCTCTTAAGTGCCAAACAGCTGTTTCATTTCCCAATTAGGGGAGAGCACTGTAAATGATAGTTCTAAATAAATATATCATGTAATCTACTGATAAGCACAATGTAAATATTTATGGCGATTAGGGAAACAAATGTACACATATTTGAATATTCCCCAGGGGCTGACATCCATCTATGTTAAACCTTTGCCAGCAAAAGTCCCTTTGGTGGGTTCTGCTGAGGAAGTAGGGGTGTTTTGCTTTAATCTGGCTCCGACTCCAGAAGATGCAGACAGGAGAGTCCAAGGAAAGGAAAGCTTACAGCAAATAACCTTCCAACAGCAGCTGGATTCCCTGTTCTCTTGGTTTCAAATCCTGGATAGGGTGAGGCTAGATGTCCCCTAGATGCAAGGTGCTAAGGGACAGGAGACAGAGTTTGCAGGGGACTGGGCAATCTGTCTTTCTAATGAGAGCTCTGCTTTGGTTTTTATGTCTACATGGTAATGACAGAGATTCAAAACATTGCTTCATAGTGAGGACATTTTTTTTTTTCAGATAAGGTTGTACTTCATAAAGAAGAAAAAAGAAAAATAAAAGACTATCCCATTGGGGGAGAGGGGGGGAGATAAGACTATCCTATGCAACATTGCCACCAATTTTATGTAAGCCTTTGTTAGAGTTTAGGTCACATGTGTCTGGGCCTTAATTTTTCCATCATTAAAAAGTGATTATAGGGCACCTGGGTGGCTCAGTTGGTTAAGCATCTGTCTTTGGCTCAGGTCATGATCTGGGATGGAGCCCTGCATTGGGATCCCTGCTCCTTCTCCCCCAAGCCCTCCTCCTCCACCAGCTCAAGCTCTCTTTCATGCACTTTCTCTCTCTCTCTCAAATAAATTAATAAATACATATTTTTTAAAAAGTGATTATCTTTTCTACCTCCCTTAGTCTGTGCTTTAGAAGACAGTTGGGCATCCAAATACTATTTATACTTCAACTTTTAAAAAGTTTGATAGTTTCTGATTATAAAAATAATCAGTGATCATTACAGTACAAAGGTGAATGATTAAAAAGACAAAAATCACATTTTTTCCATCATCCATTTTCTCAATGTATGCATATATGTGTCTACACAGACACACATTTACATATATGGAGACTATATGAAATACATACACTCAAATCCAGCTTCCGTGGGTCTTGCTGTTGTGAACATTTCCTCCTACCATTAAGTACTCCGGGAAAGTAGGATTTTTAATGCTGCATAATATTCCGCAGTGTAAGTGAATCATAATATCGTTGAGGGTAACTCTTGTGAGATCTTTAGGTAGCTGCTAATGGAAATGGCCTTTGATCAAAATGCCTGTCCCTGTTGGGTTTCAGTCTCTCACACTGTTTTGTCTTTTGTGGTCAACTCAAAGGCTAAGCCAGGGAAGACAGGAAGACAGGCAGGTTTGGATCCTTGCCTACTACTTGCTAGCAGTGTGATCTCTGGAGAGGCTTAACTTCTTGGGGATTTTAGTTTCCCAATTTGCCAAGTGGGGACCACAAACCCTGTCTTCCAAGGCCAATCTGAAGATGGATTGATATGTATGTTAAATGTCTGCTACCCAGAAGGTTCCTAGTAAGAACCAGGCTTTCTTTTTTTCTTTCTCTATTTCTTTTTTTTTTTTTTTTTTTTTTAGATTCTTATTTATTTTTTTGACACAGAGAGAGAGAGATCACAAGTAGGCAGAGAAATAGGGGAAGCAGGCTCCCCACCGAGCAGAGAGCCTGATGCGGGGCTCGATCCCAGGACCCTAAGATCATGACCTGAGCTGAAGGCAGAGGCTTAACCCACTGAGCCACCCAGGAGCCCCTCTTTCTCTATTTCTTAACACAGGAATCTATAGACCCCATTGCGAGGTGGCAGGATCTCTGTGAAAATCCCTGGAATTTTATGTGCCAAATTCTGTCTGTCCCGATATTTTTTCATGGGAAAGCCTCCACAAGTATAAACAGGATGGCAAATCCCCTTTATGCTCCACAGCTTTCCATTTTGCCCTGAAATGATAGGACTGACATTTCCCTGGTCCCTGAGGACTTCTCTATGGGCTCTGATTTCTCTTTGAATATCTCTCTCTCGTCTGTGGGTGAGCTGACTGTTCAACACGAAGCCAGCCTGATATACAGTCTCTACCCTGACATTCCAAGATGCTCAGCCTGTTGCCCGATACAATAAGCACTCAATGTTACTTGTAGCTGATACTATTACATCCATGAGAACAAATTATCTCATATCCATGAGAACCAATTAAATGACTAAGTCGATCATGGAATGTATGTTGCATATGAATGGATAGCTCTCTCTCTCTTTCTCTCCCCCCCTCTCTCTCTCTGGCTTTTGCTCTCTTGCTCTCTCTCAAGACTGAGACCTGTATGGATTTAGTCAAATCCTGAAACACTTCCAGGGCCCATTTATCTTATGTAGGTTTATAAAGGGATCAAGTGAGCCAGAGATTACAATTTCTTTTATATAACAATAAAAAAAAAGGGATGTGTGCAGGGGAGAGGAATTTGGCATGAGGCAAACATCAGTATCAAAGAGGATGATGGTCCATCTGTCTTGAATCATTTAGACCACAAGTTGACTAGCAAAAGGGAAACTGCTGAGATTCTTTCCAACTTTGTGATTTTCTGATCTTACAGATGGTTCACTGGACAGATCTCTGAAAAGCAAGTACCTTTCAGAATGTCCATTACGTAGCAGGACTGTTAGAGCGAGTGGGATACCAAGGGAAAGGAGGTTCTAGGAGCAGGTCAGTGATGTCACTTTATGCTTTCTAGACTACTGACTCCTAAAACATTCACGTCTTTCTGTTCACAGCAAGCATACTCGTGACTTCACTTAAGGAAAAAAAGAAGGGGGTGTGTGTGCATGCCATGTGTGCACACGCATGCACACTTGCTTGCTTGTCTTCTACTGTGTAGAACAGGTACTTCTGCAAATACCTGATAACCAATTCAGATCATTAGAAAGGAGTAATCGAGGAAAACAGAACCTCGACTCACTTTGTCCTTAGATCAGCTTAGAGATGCGAGTGCTTTGAAAAGACCCAATTTGTTTTGAGCAAGTCAGCTTTCAGCAGTGGGGCTGAGGACCTCATTGTGTGTGGAAAAATTATCTGCATCATTTTGCCTTGTATTTTCTGAAGCCAAAGCGGAGGCAACATCCCAAGTCTTAAAGCCCGTTTCCCTTGTTCCTTTACCTATGCTACTCAAGTCAGCTAAAACAAGCTTTTAAAAATTTCCCTACCATTTACCCTTGCCTACTGGAGTAGGTTATGACAGTCGGTCTGCAGTGAGTCATGCCTTCCTGCATCCATGGCCTTGCGCAGTCCCATCCCATACCGACAGGGCTTGGCTATTTGACTAATTTTGGCCAAGGGACATCAGAAGATATTCTGCACTCCGATGCTTGAAAACCCCTCGTGCATTGGGGCTTGTCTCTCAGCATGCTAATAGCATACGCAGAAGCTCAGTCTGTCTTTCTGGAGGCACATGACTACAGCTGGCCCCAAGTGCCACAAATGAGAGACAGGCCATCTCAGAGCCTCTGGCCCCTGTGGGGATGCCAGATGGCCGCACTTTCACGCATGATGCTGGCTGCCACCTACAGAAGAATTACCCAGCTGACCCCAAATCAGGAGCAAACTGTCCTGTCTTCAGTTTTGGAGGCAGCAGGAGATGCCTGTACATGTCTTTCTGCCTGGGTGGAGACCGGCAAGTCCGGGGACCACTGACTATCTACCCAGTATTTCTGCAGTTAACTGTTCTGTAGAGTCCGCAAGGGGCTGAGGGATGTGACAGCAGGGCAAATGCATGAAGGCAGAAAAGAGAGGATCGTATGAAAACAGGACACAAGTTTTTCTTTTCTTGGAGCTTTCTCTTCCCCATTTTACTCTTTGGATGGTTGTGCTGGATTCTGTTTGGCTGGGTTGCTGAGCAGAATGTTAATAGTAGATAAATAAAACCTGCTTCCCTAGCTCAGGCACTATTTGGAAGGCGGCTGCAAGGCGCCGAACCTTCGGTTTGATTCACACGTTGGAACAAGGGGTTGTCTTTCCACAGAATGCCTCTGGGTCCTGCAGTCCAAAATGAACCATTTCGTCATAGCCCAGCCTCCACTTATGCTCGAGACTCTGAAACGTGACCTGCTATCCATCCCGGGCACAAATATCAATGTGTGGCTTTACCAAACAAAGTTTGGGGGGTTTTCTCTCCCTCTTCAATGAGAATGCAAGCAGTTACCCGCTCAGTGATACAAAGTCCTTTCCATTCACTACAAAATTTAATAGTAAGCTTAGAATGTTTGAAGACCTTTTTTAAGTTCACAAGCAATTTCTGTTTAAATTCAAAAACAAATACGCAGTAAAATAAAGTAAAATAATGTCCTCTAGGTCTTTAAGTTTTAATGTGTTTCCCAACACAGTTGGGAACTAATGTCTAATACTTAGGCTATTCATCTGAAAACTGAATATCTCTTCCTGCTTTCCTATGTCAAATGCTCCTGTGCATCCTCAAAACTGTCTTCTGGAAAGGATGAAAAACATAGCTGGGCGAGTCCCCACTACCCTCCCCCTTACCTATTATGTGAGGAAGGACAGTCTGGAATTAAAAAGCTCTTGTTTGTTAGTATTAACAGCTGTTAGATTCTTCAAAAGAACACTCCTGAAATTACATGGATGGACCAACAACCTGAATAAAGAAATGAGCAAACGTTCCCAAGAGCTTCCTTGGCTCACAAAGCCCCCTGAATGGCAGCTGACAAGGTTTTCAATAATGTCAACTCAGCTGGTTCAGTAAGGCAGGGTGCCCCCAAACAAAATTAACAAGGTTAACAGTTTCTTTCTTAGAACATATTCTCCCTACATAGCTCCAGGAACATGGTCACAACTACTAGAGACAAATAACTCTCTTGTTTTATTTTATGTACTAAGGTCATTGTACCCCAGGCCACTTCTTGACTGTATCATCCTTAAACCTCACAGACTCCCACAACTACCCAGATGGATTGCATGGAATTCTTCCAGCAGCATCGTTTTTCTCTCTTGGGATGACAGCAGACAATCAGGTCTCTTGGATGTTTATGGAGAAGGGAAATGCATACAGTTTGGTCATTTTTTTGGTCAGCTATTTTTGTTTCCATCCACACATGAGGGAAGCGAACTAGGCATCCTGATAGGATGGGTAGAGCCAGAAGGGACTTAAGAAATCATCAAGCTGCCCCAGTATTTTACATTTTGGAAACTGAAGGCTATCGATGTGAAATGGCTTGCTAGCCATCTGCATCGTCTAACTGCTAGGGCACTCTTCCTATGCCACAACACAGAAATGTAAGAATCATATCTTTGCATCTAGAGCTGGGGTCACCATGCAGACCTTGTATGTCAAATCTCAGTTCTAAACATAGTCATAAATGATCCAGATGAAATGATGCCACCTGTTCTTTTATTTATTTAATTTATTATTTATTTACTTATTTTTTATAAACATATAATGTATTATTAGCCCCAGGGGTATAGGTCTGTAAATCGCCAGGTTTACACACTTCATAGCACTCACTATAGCACATACCCTCCCCAATGTCCATTACCCCAGATGCCACCTGTTCTTAAAAGATAAGAATAAGTACACCCATGTGGTTCAGTCTATCAGGCAACTGACTCTTGGTTTTATGATCTCAGGGTCATGATCTCAGGGTTGTGAAATCCAGCCCTGTGTTAGGCTCTGCACTTAGTGAGGAGTCTGCTTGAGATTCTCTCTCTCTCCCACTCCCTCTGTCCCACCTGCCCTGCTCACACTCTCTCTCTCCCTCTCAAATAAATAAAAATAAAATAAAATAAGAATAAAGGTCTATTAAGAACCTACCTAATGTCTTACATGTATTCGATATGGAGTAAATTTTAGTGATTATTTTTTTCTGTTCTATATATCATTTAGATGAACAAGCGATAGACTAGAGTGTTATCTTCTTTGTCAGACTGCTGGTCAGGAATGAAACTCTGCCACACTTCTGCACTGTGCCAGAGTTCATGCCACGACTCGATCCAAGCCTCCCTCCCCACTGGTTCTCACTGGAGCCCTAGAATTCTTCTGGAGAGCTCCCTTCCAACATCACATCCACTCTGCCACTACCAAGTAGACTCCAAATGAAACTTACATATAATGCTCAAAGATCATGATCTGTGTCCTGCTCACCTCTGTAATCCCCAACCAGGACTCTAACAGCAATTTGTGCATCATAGGTACTCAGTAACTATACTAAAAGCATAGAATCAACTTAACACCAATGAGATAATTACAAGAGTGCCACAGGGGAAAATTAGAGGCTGGGGATTGCTGTTCATTCTCAAAATCCCCAGGCTTTCTGAAACTTCTTATAGGGTTGCAGAAAGGAACAACGTAAAGGACCAGGTTTGCACTAGGTCCAAGCAACATCTTGGCTCCTCAGAGCTCCCTTTGTAGTTAACACAAGAGCATTAAATAGCATGGGTCAAGGGGCACCTGGACCTGAGCTGAAGTCATGCGGTTCTACTTGGAGCTTCCAAGTTACTGGCGCCAGTGGTGGTTTCCCCAGTTATTCCAGACCAGCATCTCCCCTTGGCCTTGATTCCAGAGGCTGGACACTCACCCACCCTGGCTCCACATGAATAATTCAGGGAGGTGGCCCAAAGCCAGTAGCTGTCCCAGCACCCCGGATTCCATTCTCAGCTCTCAGATGGGCTTTACTTAATGGTACCAAGAGTCAGGGAGAACATGAATGATGACTCACCATCACATCCCTTAAGGGGAGGAAAAAAGCCCAAGGGGAAGAGATGAGCATTTGTCTCCCGTGAAGTTAAGATATAAAATCATCATCCAAATATGTTCATTGGTAATAAAATCAGAGATGAATCAAATCTAATTAGACCTATTAAGATGGGTGAAATGTTTAATTACTCTTAATTGGCTATCTCTGACTGTAGCTTTGCCTCCGTTTCTCAAGAAAAATAGAAATGGCATGGCTCAAGTCACAGACCATATAATGGGTGTTGGCCCACGCTGATGAGTAAGTGCTAATAGAAACGAGATGGTGTTAGATGCCTTTTGGATAGGGGTTCCAAATTTGAATGCCTTCGGGGAACGGGCCAGGTTTTCAAATGTGCAACTGAGCAGTAGGACAAGATGAAGGAGTGGAAGGCAGCTATAATGAATGTTTTTGGGGCTTCATCTTTGAATTCAGTATTTTTACATGCTCCTGGCCATTAAAAAAACCAAAAACAACAACAACAACAACAAAAAACCACCTGCAGGCCAAATTTGACCAATCTACGGGAAATTGTAACCCTTATTTAGATAGTTTCTATAAATGAATTTAAACTCTTTTTAAAAAATTTCCTATATTCTAATGATGGATGAACCATCAGGCAAGGTCTTGTTAATGTCTAGTTCTTCATTTCTGTCTGTATTCCCTAGCCCATCAATATAAAGAACTGAAATCTCAGTAAACTAATTCTTTAGCTATACACGGAGAAGCAGGCAGGGGTGATATTGGAAATATTTAACAAACAGTAGGGCAGAGATGTTGGCCAGTGAGAATGGCTGTCAGCTGAAAACCCAGGGGCTCCTTAGGAAGTGAGGCATTTAGTTCCTCAAATGTGAGGATGTTTGGAGGGACCTAAGGGAGAGTCCATGGAGACTAAGGTGTTAGGGGTAGACAGGTGGAGGGCTCAAGCAATGACCACTTACCTAACACTACTGAAATATTTAACCCCTTCATAGCCAATTTGGCTATTCTGATACATATTAACTGACTGTCCCAGGATGGGAATCCAGTTCTGAATTTCATCCAAGAATCTGTCCCATCAGACTTTTTTGCTAGCCTTCAAGACTCGTTTGCATACACCCTAACAGTAAGTGATCTGGTATAATCTGGGCATATCCACTGCTCCTTGGACACTCTTCCATTTACGTCACCATGGGAAACCTTAGAGAACACAGAAAACTTCCAGCCTAATGACTTTCATTTGCATACCTGGAGGGAGGTAAACTCACCATAATAGCCTCAGAGCTAGACATCATAGATCATGACATTATACCTTCCATTGGTCCCAAGTACTTGAGAGAAGAAAGATGCCTAGCAGCATTTCATCCCCCTTCACCAATGTTATATGGAGTGGATTCAGAAAGGGCAGGGAAGTTCATGGAGAGGTGAACTTAGGCAAAGTTGAACCTAAATTCTGTTCCAGGGTTTGGTCCCATTTGTAATAACCCAAATGACAGGCAGGCCAAAATGACCAGGCAGTATATAGTACAGTGGTTAAGAGGATGCGATTTAAGAGAAGCAGACTTCACGTGACTCTCAATGCTACTTCCTTGCTGTGGGGCCTTTCAGCAAGGTAATAGCTTTAAAATTGGCATAATAACACCAGATGTGTGGAGGGATCGTGAATATTAAATAGGATAATGTATGTAGTCCTGCCCCTGGCACAAAGAAAATGCAGACAGGTATGGTTCTGTAGTGTGAATTAGGTCATTTGTTATTGTAAGAGGGGACTGTCTGTGTTATGCAGAAGACATATTGGTTCATATGCGATTTTCTCTTTCCATAGGCGGGGCAACTGGATTAGCAGGAGCCCAATTAAAAGCTTCAGCAAGCATGGGAAGGGTCCTCAATGTGACCTGCTGCACTGGCAGCAGGAGTCCTTTTAGGTGTGTGTAAAAAATATTTTAGCCCCTGCACTCATGGCTCCTTCTCAGCGCATGAGCACCCACAGCCTCGCCCAGCTCTGTGCTCGGGGCAGGCTGCCCTTCCTCCCATGCCCACTTTAATGGCCGCCTGCAATTCAGAACCCCACGGCAGTCCACATTGTCTCAATACCTGCTCGCCCTGCTCCAGGTAAGGCACTGCCACCACTTACCCTTTGTGTGTGTGTGTGTGTGTGTGTGTGTGATTGTGCATGTTTAAGATCCACTGTGGCAAACTCTAGCCACGCCGAGCTGTCCACTTCAGCTGGCCAACTTCTTTCCCCATGGACCGGTGGTTTTTGCTAGTGCTCTGGTTGCAAAGGGATGTAGGTTTTGAGTGGTCTGACCCTAATCTGATGTGCTCCAGAATCTTGGTTATTTTCAGTGCAATTTTGCCCAATAGATTTTTTTTTTTTAAAGAATGCATATAGCACATGATGAGGTGACCCCCCCTGTGAATACTAGAGGAAGGGAGGTTCTCCAGTGAATGCTATTTTGATAGAGTAGGACTGAGCACTTTTCTCATGGTCTCCAGAAAGGGGATAACATTTTTGGAACAGGATTCTACCTGGCAAGTGAATTGCTGTTGAGCCTTCTGGGTTACTCCTCAGGCCTCAGCAAAGTAGAAAAGTACTATGGAAAACGGAAGCCTCCGCTTCCAACTATAGTGGTGATGGGACCATTCATTCAGTATCACCTCTTGGGCTTATACTACTCACTGTGCCTATGTTCTCTCTTAGACTTACAACAATCCTAGGTGGTGCATTTTATAAGCCCCATTTTGTAGATGAGGCTACTGAGGGGTCAGACCTTCTAGAGCTGTTCTTTAACCGTCAGACGCAGAGCGAGAATGTGAATGCTAGCTTCCGACTCCACAAGCTGAACGCAGAAACACCCACAGGTCTACAGATGGAAGAGTATTTCTGTCTGGCCCTGTATTAAGCTTTTCTAGAGAAGCGCTATCCAAAAGAAATATGATGTGAGCCACAACTGATTTTTTTTAATTGTGGTAAAATACACATACCATAAAATTTACCACTGTCACTGTTTTTAAGTGTGTAATTAATTCAACGGCATTTACAGTGTCGTGCTACCATCACTGCTAACCCTTTCCAGAACTTTCTCATCATCCTGTACAGAAATTCTGCACCCATTAAACATAACTCTCCATGCCCTCCTCCCTCCCACGCCTGGTTGCTTCTATTCTACTTTCTCTCTGAGTTTGCCTTCTCTAGGTACCTCATATAAGTAGAATCATATAATATTTGCCTATTTGCATCTGACTTATTTTTCTTAGGATAATATTTTCAAGGCTCATCCAGGTAGCATGTATCAGAATTTCATTCTTTTTAAAGACTGACTAGTATTCCACTTTATGTATTTACCACAATTTATTTATCCATTCATCTATTGATGGACATCTGGG